>PVJA010043935.1:0-16469 GCA_004027025.1 Myocastor coypus | reverse complement strand
AGTCTGAGCAGCAGGGTGAGGCGGCCCTCAACGATGCCCGCTGCAAGCTGGCAGGGCTGGAGGAGGCCCTGCAGAAGGCCAAGCAGGACATGGCCTGCCTGCTCAAGGAGTACCAGGAGGTGATGAACTCCAAGCTGGGCCTGGACATCGAGATCGCCACCTACAGGCGCCTGCTGGAGGGAGAAGAGCAGAGGTGAGCTAACCCAGGGTGTCATGAGCCCCCTCATAATCCTATCTTTGGCACAAACCCTGCTGGAGGGCGAGGAGCCGAGGTGGGTTTTGTAGTTTTTGTTTAACTTTCCCCATTCTGCCTGAGTTTTCGGAGTGCCTATCTCTCTTCTGATACTACTAACATCTGTTTCCATTCTTTCCCATCTTGCAACTGTACAGGAATATTGCATAAGTCCTTAGAGTGTGATCTAGCCTCATCTGAGTTTCTCATGCTTGCCCGGCCCCTCATGTGGAGTTGGCAGCTGCTCTGAGTCTGTCTTGCCTTGTGTCATTAACTAGTGATTTCTGCACCCCCAAAGCCTACTTTGTTCCTGAGGCCTCCTTCCTTGGCTGGTATATTTTCTCTCCATGTGTCCTTCCGGATTTCAGCTCTCTTCCTCAACTGTCTCTGGTTCAGCCCTATCCCCATCCCTGAAATTCAGATGCATCTGAATTAAGATAGGAGGTTCCATCCACTCCCACACATTTGTTGTAATTATAATATGTGTCCCAAAGTGGGTTCATTGCAACAGTGGGACTGAGGTAAACAGAGTGCAGGGGCCTATCCTGTGCAGCAGTTATGCCTGCTCTCAGGGGTTTTACTTGTTCGCTTGCTTCAGAGATGAGGGAAGAAGACACTGGTCATCCAGCTTCCGGTGGTTAGAAGCCAACCATCCAACTCTAACACTTTAGAGAAAACTCTCCAAAATGAAGGCTCATTGTTTGTGCTGGGTTTATTTCACCTATTTGATCAGTTGATCATACCTGGAGCTGCTATTGTCTTATCACCCAGGCCACAGGCTTTGGGGTAGGATAGCAGAGGGTAGGATGCTGAGGCAGCTTCCTATATACTGGGAAGATTAGGAACACAGATGTCTAAGTGGTGGTGTAGGGAGACTTCCAAAAGAACTCAAGGAATTGTGTTGGAAATCTCAGAGGCAGTGGGTGATGAGATATGGGAGGCTTAATTAGGGAAAGGATCCTTAATATAGTTGTAATGAAGTCTCAGGTTGGAAATTGGAGAGACCTATTGAAATAGCACTAGAAATTATGTGGCCTACCTGTCCACTACCTAAAGCTCTTGGAGTAAAGGTGGAAGGAAGCTTTGGTGTAGTTATTTTGGGTAAGAGATCATTTATTTGACAGTGGCTGCAGAGTCTTCCTTTCTCTGAAGCCTGTTTGGCCAACGCTTTCCCACTGTGTGTTGGAGGCAACTCTGCTTGCTTCCCTTGGGAAGACAATGTTATATGGGAAGGAGTGTAGACTGTCAGAAGTCTAGTCCTGCTACTGTCATTGGTGATTTCCCCTGGGGCCTTGGTTTCTACACTTGTGAAATAAGAAAGTTGTTGTAGTAGTCTCAGAGCTTGTTCTAAAAGGGCTCCAAAATCCTGCTTATCCCTTCACCAGTTATTTATTGAACCAGAATTATTTTTAGGGAGCACCGATAAAGACTTCTGCTCTTTTCTAGGCCTATATTCCAGTGATGGCAGTCAGGGCAGATTTAGGAGGCTCCCTTTGCTCCTTGTCAAAGGCACTTGTAATTCAACCAGAATCAACACACAAGCTGTAGCAACTGACAGTTCCTAAGTGCTCTCAATATGCCAGCCACCAAGTGTCTGAATATTTGAGCAGATTTTCCTAGTGAGAAAGCCAAGGTCAGGAGGGTTGAGACTCCAGGTATAGCTGAGAGCAAGGTGTCCCAGGTAGTGAGTCCAGAACCCCCACAGTGCTTTGCTCCTGGCTTAACTGTTTCTTGTGCCTCTTTCTTGGCAAGTTTCCCAAAGGAAGGGCCCAGAGCTTACCTCACAGCTGGCTACTGGTCCCTGTGGTTTTCCCATGGCACTGACATGTCCCATTTCTTCTCCTACAGGCTATGTGAGGGTGTTGGCTCCGTGAATGTGTGTAAGTAGTCCCAGCTGTCTCTTCTCCAGTGGGGGTGGCTTGAGGTCCATTCGGGAGGGAGAACTTGTTTCTGCTATGGAACTGCCTGGCCAGGACCATGACTGATGGCCACTGCCCGTTCTTCTTCTGTTCAGGCGTCAGCAGCTCCCGAGGTGGCGTCGTCTGTGGCGATCTCTGTGCCTCCGGTGTTTCTCCTGCTGTCAACACCAGAGTCTGCAGCGCACCCTGCAGTGGCAACGTGGTGGTAGGCACCCCCAATGCCTGCGCCCCCTGCACCGGGGTCAGTGCCTGCAGCAGTGGCTGTAAGAAGTGCTAAGAGACTGCAGCTGCTGCAATCAACGGCCCCTCCACCCAGCTAGAACCTTACACCACCACCACCAGTATCCCTCAAGCAACACCCCCCACGTGCATACCTGCAAGCCCTTTCTGCCTGCTGCCCTCTGAGCACCAAGCAAGGGTGCGTGGTGCCTAGGTCTCTTTCTGTAGTCTTTTCTAGTAGTCGGCTTTTTCTTCTGAGGAACCATTCTTTTTTTCTGCCTGTGTTTTGCTGGATTCATTGGGCCTGCCCAACCCCTTCCCTCAAACTTGAAGGCACAAGGCAGGCCTCAACATCTGCTGCACATCAGCACATCAGGGAGTCTGACCTTGTGCTTCTGCCTGGGAACGGAGATGGGGAACCTGAACTGCTGCTGGTTTCCTCTAGCTGTGGGAGGGATCTGTCTCAGGGAAGGAGGGCACCGTCCTTCCAGGGCTGCCTGCAGAAATTTTTAAAAAGCGTGACTCAGCTCCCTGCATGTTTGTCTTTGTCTCACTCCACGTATCTAATAAACTCATTGCAGCAAATCAAACATGCCTCCACAGAGTCTGGAAAATGCTCTTGCTGTGCTGTGATAAATGCTCCTTGGGATCTAGCCATCCCCCAAGCGGTTTTAGTAGATGGGAAATCCCCCCGCCCCCCTCCCTGATGGCCTGGAGCTATCTAGCCCCTGTGGAAAATGAGAGCTGACTCTTGGGCCAGAAGTCCTGTCCTGTGTACCCTGGGTTTCTTTAACCAGGAATTGTGAGTTGTGAGTGACAGCTCTATGGGCATCATGGGCTGAGTAACTTCTGGAGCTGGCCTGTGCTTCTCGTAGGATTACTGTCTTCTAGCCATTAAATGCTAGCAGCACTCACTGTCCCTTCTTGTGACAACCGAAGATGTCTCTAGGTGTGGCCAGATGTCCCCTGGGGATTTTGCCTCTCTTCTCTCCAAGGGCATTATTGGAGTAGAGGTGGCACGTAAGGCATCGTGCAGGGGCACACATAGAAGAAATGACTGAGAGTGATTCTGTGGGGGAACAACTGTGCCAGGTTGAGCGGCCAGAGAACTGGAATGCCGATCAGCATCTTGACTGCCACCACCACACGGGTGACTTGAGGCTCTTGTTTCTACCCTCTGTGCTCCTGCTTCCTTGGCTGGAGTGGGAGAGAGGTTAGATCATACACCTAAAATCCCTTTGAGCTCCCTGAGTGGTGATGCCACCTCATATCCATTTATTGGAATGCTGGTGCAGCCACTTGGCAGTTCTGTCTTCAAGGGCAGTCGCTCATCCTGGCTGGGCTTCACTTTCTTCACAGCTAAGGAGGATAGCAAGCGGTAGAAAGGGGCTACAGACAACCATGGAGTAGAGACAGGAAGACGAAGTAAACGGCAGAAAGGAGTGGTGGGGCAAAGGGTGGAGACACCAGGGAGAAAGGACGACTATGGCAGAATATCAGGAAACCCTTAGGTAAAGGTCACTTTATCTTTGTGTCCACGTCCCCAAGATCTCCAAGCATGTGCGTCACCGAGAGTATGTGCACCTGGCTTGCATCCAATCTCATTTGCGCTGCAGTTTTGTTTCCCTTGCTGGGCTTGGAGCACTATGACACTTCCTCTAAAAGCCTTGTATGATCAAAAACCCCTCCTCCTAGTGGAAGGAGCAAGTCAGGTACCCTGCTGGGCTATGATTCCTGCCAGTCTAGTACTTCTCATAATCCCAGGACTTTTAACAGACTCAATATTTCTGCCTCTACTGCAGCTCTGAGCTAGTCTCACTGGCCTTAGCTTCTTTTGCTTTAAAAAAGAATCTTACTCTGAGTGTCCTGCTCAAATCTTAGTTTAGAATGTGAAGAACCTGGAACTAACCCACCAAGACCCTCCATCCCACACAACAAATCACTCCAGAAGGAGAGTTTTAGAACAACACCGATCACTTCTCACGATTCTGGGGGCGTTCTAGGCAGCTCTTGTCCTTTGTGTGATGTTTTTGGTGTGAGGGTGGCTGACAGGTCCAAAGTGGCCTTACAGGGTTAGATTGGGTGCTGGCCACTAGCTGGGAGCTTTCAGAGGGTCTGTTGTCCAGAATGTGCTTGTCAGTGCCTTGGTGAACAAAGAAATCCGGTAGAAACAGCAGGTGCGTGCTGCGAGAGCGGCTGTGGCGGTGCAGCGGGCAGCGGGCGCTGAAGCAGCTGCGCAGAGGCGGAGTTAGCCGAGACTATGGCTGGAGGCAAAACTGGGAGGGGCAGTGGCCAGGCCAAGGCCGAGGCCAGGTCGTGCTTACAGAGAGCTGGGTTCAGGTCCTGGAGCTGGCAGGGAACGCAACGCACTGAAGAATCTCAGAGTCAAGCGTATGGCTCCACGCCACTTGCAGCTCACCATCCTCAGAGATGAAGAGTTGGATTCCCTCAACAAGGTGACTATAGCTGGCGGTGGTGTGATTCCTCATATCCACAAATCTCTGATTGGAAAGAAGGGAATGCAGAAAATCTCTTAGGGTTGTCACTCACCCTCCACTGTGCTGTCCTTGTACTGCCACCTGGACAGAAGACATCAGTGGGGACACATGGCATTTTTAAAAGCAGCTAAAGGAAATGTATAGACAGTGCTGCAGACATAAGCAAACATTGGTCTGTTCTTAGACACCAAGTTTGATAAAGTACTTTTCACATGGTTACAGTGATTGGCTAGGTTTCTTCCATGTGTTTTATAAAAAAATGGAGATGATAAACTATTTTTGTATAAAAAAAAAAAGAAAAAAAGAAATAGCAGAAACTCTAAGGAATGAAGGAGCCGTGGCTGGGATATTGCTCAGTGGTAGAGCACTTGCATAGGGTATGAAAGGCCTTGAGTCTAATTTCCAGTGTTTCAAACAAACAAACAAACAAACAAACAAACAAACAATAGTATGTTATAGGAGCTATAGACACGGGGAACACTCTATGCCCCATGCCTTTTCTCCAGCATCTTTCCAGTTCTTTCCTCATTGTCCCTACGGCCTTCAATAATTATCGCCCTGAAGACATTCAGGCTCAACTTGTTCTCTTGTTGCAAACCAAGGTCACAGCCTTTGGTTTTATTACAGCAACATTTATTACCAGATTCCAATTTCTCTTGCATTGCTATAACAAGATGCTCCCAAATACAATGTCTTAAGACAACATATTTTTCAAGGCTGTCTGGCTTGGTGAGTGGATTTTGTGGTTGTTGTTTCCTATTGGCTGAGCCTCTGGGATGGCTAGAAGAGCCCACATCGTTTCCCTTATAGGCTGGCCTTTGATACTGACCAGTGGTCGAGAGCTCAGCTGCAGTGTTGGCTGGTGGTCTTGTTCTTTCCCATGTGCTGACAGTCCTTGTAAGGCCCAGACACAGAAGCCTTAGAATGTCCCTCCACCCACATCCTCTTCAACATTTCAAAGCAACCCCAGGGTCAGCTCAGATTGAAGAGGAGGGGAAATGGCTCTATCTTTGCTATGAGGAAGAGCAGGTACACAGAGGGGACGAAATGTTAGGGGATCATTTCTGAAGAGACCTACCATAGAAATATTATGTGAAACAATTCAAATTAAAGTTTAGAGTACCGTGTGGCATCATAGCATACCAGCATACCATCATAGCATACCTAGCCTCTGAATAGAAGTAATGGAGCAAGATGGTAGGAAAGAGTTGATGGCTGGAAGTCTGGAGGCTTAGGCTCTTGCTCTGACTTTGTCACCAAGAGTGTGTGGCCAAAGCCCCTCCCTTTGGAACCTCAGCTAATTTACCCATGTGATGAATGTATGTGTGCGTGACACCAGAAGCTCACGGAATGTGCAGAAGCTTCAGCTGGTGTGCAGTGTAGGGCAGGGGCCAAGGGGCCATCACTCCGGAATTGTCACTACCACAGCTGGCATTATGTGGAGCCTGTTAGAACAATGGGCCTGTTGGCCCGATGGCTCACCTTTCTCAACAGCCAGCGAGAAACCTCCAGAGAAGAGATAGCGGCTCCCTAGAGCCTAGGCAGCCTTGCTAATTGGCCAGTATTGCCTACTACTGTAAGATGATGGAAAAAAGCCTGAAGTAGGTTGATAAATGCCCTTAGATGAAGGAAGATTTATGCATGGGATGGTAGGCAGGAGGGCACAGTGGGGTGGGAAGGATGGGCTTAAGGACTCGGGACCAGAGGCTCTAACAGATGGAGTTTACAAGGTTCCTTGGGCTGGCCATCACACAGTGGGAAGTGCACTGTTATGGCTCATATCTGAGCCTTGGATGCTCAGAGAAGGGACTTAGGAAGGTGATTGGTTTGTCGGGTGTGAGAGCAGAGTGGCTGTTAGGAAGTGGTCAAAAGAGGCAGGGCAGTGGGGGGGGGTGTGCCTGGAGGGGTTTCTCTTCCTCTGGTATCCTGCCTTCTCTCTCTGCTTCTTGGCTGCCACGATGTGGCAGTTTCTCCTCCCTCACTATTCTCTTCTGCTTGCCTTGGAGCCTGCCAACCATAGGCTGTAAACATGTGCCTAAATAAAGCTCTTTTTCTTTAACTGATAGTCTCAGGTATGGTGTCCCAGTGAAGAGAAAAATGACCAAAGCATACATTATTAATTTCCCCTAGCTTCCAGTAAATAACCACTCTGAGGTATGGGTGATGTGAACAGTTGCCTAGACTACTTCCCAGGGATCTGAAGGCTGCTTTTGCTGAAAACCCCATCTCTTCATTTGGATCTGAAGATGTCTGATGGGTGCCTGGAATTGTCAAAAAGGCACACCATATCTCTGTCATCGTGTTATACCTTTTTTTTGGGGGGGGGTGGAAGGGTCTGTAGGTGTTCAGAGTCTCATCACTAGATCAGACTTGTAGCAATCCGCTTGTTTACAGCCAACCCAAGAGCTGAGATTACAGGCATGTGCCACCACACTTAGTCTCAATTGCTGTCTCAGTGTGCTCCAGAGATGGGGCTGGCATGGCAGGCTAGGGAATTGAACTCCCGGTCCCTGCACCTGCTTGCAGGCACTTTTATCTGCTGAGCTATTTGGCTGGCCCTAAATTTTTTTGTTTGTATGTTTTCTGGTGATACCAGGGATTGAAATCAGGACCTTGCACTTGCCAGACAAGCACTTATTCCACTGAGCTATCTCCCTGGTCCTTGCCTAACCGCTTTGCTGCCTTAACCTTTCTGTCAGATTCAATCAGCTCTGCATGTAGATGTGATGCTTGCCCACTGGAGATGTTGTGTATTTTTTCTCTCTCTCTCTTCCCTCTTTTTCTGTTTCCTGCACTTGTATTCCTTCAACAGTTAAAGTAGCTCACATGCCTGAAGTCTTTCAGTCTCAGACCCAGAAAGCTAGAATATTTTACACAGCATCATGTTGAGTGACTAAACAAAAATTCAACAACATTTAGGATAAGTCAGCCTGTGACCACAGAAGAAATGCCTTTGGGGGTGGCATTTCTCTCAGTAAGCAAAGATTTACTGCTTGAAATGTCTTTGTTCCATTTTCTCAAGGCCTTGCTCACTTTCCTGGTATTGCCCCAGCCACACCCTATACTTCTCTGTGTGTCTCTGATATATACCCAATAACTAGTGGGCATTTTGGAGAAATCCTGTCTTAACCACAAAATCTCCACCCTTCCTGGGGCCCTGTATTCACATTATTTTATCCGTCATTTTTTATCCTTTACCAAACACTCATCTATAATACCAGGAGTCTGGCCAGATCCCAGGTTTGAGTTCCTCTACAGCAGTGAACAAGCTTGTGCTGTGTTCTGATTTATGTTACTACTTGTCCTTTAACCTCACAGACACCAACTGTGTAAGTCTTGCTGATGTGTGCATCAAAGACCCCAATCTCTGCTTTGGGGGCTTTAAACCATTTAGAGCCAGAGTGGATCATTTACGGTACCATGCAAGGTGAAACAAAAGAGAAAAGACTGTACTCTCAAATTTGCCTTTGGAGAAATTTGTGGCAAAAGGGTACTCAGTTTGGCTTTGTTTTCCTTTGTTTGATTCTCTTTCTTTAAAATCCAAAGGGAGTAACACTCTTAGCACCTTGTGGGAGCCCACTGGGGTGCATCTTGGGTGATTGATTAACTTATAACTATTCGTCCATGACTAAACAAGAGATGATTTTCTTTTCCACTGATGCCTGGCCTTGGTAGACTTTAAAATAAAATTTTTAAAAGACTCAAACACAGGTCCTGGAGACAGCATCATACAAAGTTTAATTCAAACTCACAAATGTAAATGGTCCCTGGAATTTCTTTTTTTCTTTCTTTTTTTTTTTTTTTTTTGTCTTTTTGAGACAGGGTCTCGCTATGCAGTTCAGGCTAGCCTTGAGCTCACTTTTGTAGCCCAGGCTGGTCTCGAACTCGCACCGATCCTCCTGCCTCAGCCTCCCGAGTGCTGGGATTACAGGCGTGAGCCACCACGCCCGGCATCCCTGGAATTTCTGAAAGTAGTTCTGGTGAGGACGCTTGCAGCCTTTTCATGTTCTTGCCAGGAACTTCTGCACCCTTTAACATCACTGAGCTCAAGTAATATCTTATGGCCTCTAAATTTTATTCTTACTAAAATTTTCAAAAGTTGGTTCAGGAAACAAAATTTTGTTTTTTTTACCAAGATAAATATATGTATTTTCTGCTATATTTATTTATATTTTGATTACTTAGAAAACTGAATCTTAAAAAAATTAAGGTTTTTGTTTAAACATCAGTTTTAAAATCTGTTGGGTGGTCACTTCATAACTGGTTAAATGTATATGATGGGTTAAGTAAATAATTATTATTTAAATACGGTGACATGTAATATATGGCACCTATATATTCTACATGTCTATAAAGTCTTTAAAAACCTGATGCTTAAACATGATTGCTATCTTAAAATCCCACATAAAACAAAGCAGGTGATTGCCAATTTTTAAACTCTCACTAATTTTTCAGGTGTGGCTGTGCCGAGTTTTGGTCACTCAGTTTTGGTTCTTCTCTGAAGCATTTGAAGTCAGATTTTTTTTTTTGTGGGACCAGGGTTCGAACTCACGACCTTGCACTTGCCCAGCAGGCACTTGTGCCTTGGAGCTGTCTCCCCAGCCCCCTGAAGTCAGATTTTTATATAAAGGTCCTGGCAAGTTCTGCAGACAAACTGAGTTTTTTTTGATTATCTTTGGTAAAAATTGATATGGCTAAAAATTATTATTATTATTATTTAAATTTAACAATGGTTATATTATATATTTTCATCATCAGATCAGTTTAGATCAATAGATATAGGTATATAAGATTGGTCAAACAATTAGACAGTAACACTTTCAATAAACATTACTTTTTTTCCCCCTTTCTTTTTTTAACAGTTGATACATTGCATATTGTCCTCACAATAGTTCTACAGAGCACAGTGTGTGGGCATGACCTACCTTCCTATTGATGTTGCTAAGAAGAAAAAAAAAAGAAAGAAAAGAAAATTCTTCTCTTTGGACTAAGAGGAAGCAGATGCATACACAGTTAAATGTTCTGCAATTGCAGTGGGCCACCAGTGAAGCTTGCAATGCTGGAAGCTATTGATCCAAGCCTCCTACAGCTCATCTCATCAATCTAGCTCTGTGCTTCATGCATTGTAATTAAGCTTTTTTTTTTTTTTTTCCGCTGGGTGATCAAGGGCAAGTCAAAGCATATTATTATTATTTTTTAAAGTGACTGAATTTATTTTAAAGAGAGAACAATAAAAGCAATGATATAGAATTTCAAAAGACAGTAGAAAATTAACAATGATGAATATATTGCATATTGTTATCTTCAAAGTAGTTGTTCAGATTACAAAATATAGGTATGTAAAATTGATCAACAATATAAGCACAAATGACTAAAAATTGAGAACTGAATCTATTTTTCCCTTGGTCTTGTATTTTATTTTCAAAAGCTTGTAACTGTTGCCCTGCAAAATTCTGTAAAAGTGGTACTTCTGGGAAAATGAACTAGTGCAATATTTAAAAATGCTTGCCATCACCTATGAAACAGGTAAGATCAAACTCTGTTGAGTGCCACATGCCTGTTAATACCCATATAGGGGAGGCTGGTGCAAGAGGATCCTCTAAATTTCAAGGCCATTCTGGGCTATGCACTGAATTCAAGACCAGCCTGGACTACATGGCAAGACTGTGTTTCAACAAGCCAGCCAGGCAGCAAACAAACAGCTGAAGGTAAACTTAGCCTAAGAACCACTCCTTCTGAACTTCTTAGTTGCTCAAGTGTGGCTTGAGTTATGACATAGCTGTGACATAGACTCCCAGTTAGTAATAACTTCCTCTCCATCAAGGGACCAGATAAGACCAACTGGGAGAGCATCCTGGCAGGAAGGGTGTTATAGTTTGTGTCTAGTTGTCCCCCCAAAGCCTCATGTAGTCATGGGCTTAACTCATTTTATTTTATTTTTTTCTTATTTCAGAACTTTTGTTTGTTTGTTTATTTATTTTTATGGCCAGCTCAGCCTACCCTGAGGGCAGGGCTGGCACAGCATGTGGTGCCGGGGATCGAACCGAGGTCCCTGCAGCTGCCCAAGCTTTCCTAAGCAGGCGCTTTAGACCACTGAGCCATCCTGCTGGGCAAGATTAACTCATGATCCACTGGGATTATGAGTAATCCACTGGAATTATAGGTTTTAGTAATGCTGGGATTATGGGTGTGAGTCCTATGTCCAGCCCAGGGCACAGAGCCTTCATCTAATATAAGCGAGACAAAGAGACAGACTCTCTCTGTTGCCATTGTTGCTCTTCTGCTGCCATGAACTGCTGCTGTCTTCTGTGTGCCACCCTGCGTTGGAGCCAGCCAAGTATGGACTGAAACCTCTAGTAACTGTGAGCTAAATAAACTCTTCCTTCTTTCATTCTGGCTGTTGGATATTTGTCCCAGCAGCAAGAGAAGAGTAATTGAGACAAAGGGCAATAAAAATCTACCTTCAGGATGACTGATCACTGATGTCTTTAGAGAAACTCCCAGAAAGATAAGTAAAAAAGTTGTCAGATCAAAGATGAAGTCAATGGTGTTATAAAGGAAGGATTTCTTATGTATAAATGCCTGGTAATAACCATTATAAAGGCTTTGCCAGATTCATGTTTTTCTTGAGTTAATTTGAATCTTATCTAACACATCTGCCATTAAAAATACAAATATTAAGATGTTCATAGGCAAAAGCTATTTTTTTTTGAACAAGGATCACAAAAGACAAGGGACACAGTTACAAGCACAGATAAAGTAATCAGTGTTAGGATCTTCACTGTGCCTTCTGCTTTCAGTTGCATGGGTCCATATCTGTTCAACCTATTTAAAAAAATATATATATATATCTTCATATTATATTTTTTATTAGTACATGTTTGCTAAGTGTGCATTCTAGACTCTTAACAATTTTAAGAAAAGTCAGTAGATTACCTAGGAATTCCAATTCACCCTAGGCCAAGAACCTATGCCACTATTACGTTCTCCTTCAGGCCAGACTGGGAGAGATTTTTGTAACTCTCAGGGTGGGTAGTGCTATGGTTTGTGTCTAAATGTCCTCCCAAAGCCTCAGGCAGACATAGGGCGACTTCTAGAGTTTATGATTAACTCATGATCCAATGCTGGGATTATGGGTGTGAATGGTGCACTCACTCTGGGGCAGATGGCCGGCATACAGATAAGGAAGGGAAAGAGGCTTGCTCCCTGCCACTTAGGTTCCCTTTTATTCTTGCTGCTTTCGCTGCTTTCCTCTGCCATGAACTGCTGCCCTCCGCCATGTGCCACCCTGCTTTGGAGCTAGCCAACTATGGACTGAAGCCTCCACAAACTGTGAACTAAATAAACCTTTGCTTCCTTAATTTTGGGTGTCAGGTATTTTGTCTTGGCAATGAGAGAAAAGTAACCAGACAGGTAGGGATGACGTTCATATGTCAGCTTTAAGGAGCTATAGAAGAGGATGTCTTCATCCTGCTCATTAAGAATAAGGAAGCTGAAACCTCTCTGTGGGCAATAAGACAATCTGGGTCACCATGGTAGAATGAAAGGCTAAGATAAAATAAATCCTTGGACACAGTAAGCTTATAACCCTGGTAATTGGCAGGTTGCTTCTCTACCTTTATGTTATTTGTGACACTCATAAGACCAATGAGACCACAATGCATGGGTTTTATACAAAATGAGGGGATTATGTTGGAAGTGGTGGTACACACCTATAATCCCAGCAGCTGGGAGGCTGAGGCAGGAGGATTGCCATAATTTTGAGGCTATTGGGCTACTTAGTGAGTTCAAGGCCAACCTGCACTACATATTGAAATTCTGTCTTAAAACAAACATAAAGAAGAAAAAATGAAAGAATTATTAAACATTCTCACTTCACTTGCCCTTTGTTGATTTAAAGATCATTAATTTTGGAATCCACATAGCTGGTAATACATTACTAATTTCCCACTACAAAAGTAAGTAACACCTCTGATGCCTGGGTTATGTTGTCAGTTGCCTAGGTTACTTCTCAGGGACCTGAGGTCTGCTTTTGCTAAAAGCCCTGACTTCTCTTAAGCCTACAGATGTCCAGTGGGTGACTAGAATAGGATAAAATGATTTGGTACCTCTGTCTTCATATCGTGTCTGTCCCCTTTGCTGCCTTAAGTTTGTTCTGGATTCAATAAGCTCTGCTCATGGACATGTTGATTATTTAAAAATATTTTGTCCAAGACACGTTGGGCTAAGTTGGCCTATTGCACCTTTGAGATGGGGCATGTTTGCTTTGCTCTCCCCTCACTCTTGTGTTTTTTCCACATCCCTATCATAAGGCTCAGATCTATGAGGCTGGCATATTTTATGCAAGATAATGATGTTAGTTGTATAGAAATTCAACAGCTTCTAGGACAAGTTAGCCATGATAATTTGGAGGTTGGTAAGAAGAAACATGCTTTGGAACTGTCTCAGGCCAATGAAAATTTATTGGACTTTTAGTCTATCTCATAAAATCAATAAAAATTTGCTACTATTTCCGTTGTGTGAGCAGCTTAGTCCCTTCCTTAATTGATGCGGACATTCTTTAGTTGAAAGTAAGTTCAGTTGCATTCCTCCCACCTCGTGAAAAGGCTTGTCTGTGTATATGCTTGCAATATCTGGATGTTCTAATTTCTCTACCATCCCTTATTCAAAAGATTCTTTAGGGGACCTAGTGATTTTTTAGGAGAGAGGGAAAAGAGCGTGTTTTCCAAAAATAAAGCGGAGATTGGTAGGAAATCTACCAGAGGCTGGGAAAGGCATGGCAGGAGGAGGAAGAGACCCAGCAAAGGCGGGAAGGGAGTGTTAGGGGGTGGGCTGCAGCCTTCTGAGGGTCATTCTAGGTTTGGTTCCTTAAGGATGGCATTAGGAGGCCCTCAAAGTCTTTTTCGTCAGAGCTCTCAAGAGAACAGGCAAGGTTACACCAGGGAGAGGGCACTGATGGTGTCTGTGTCAGGGCTGAAACTCTGAGGTATGTGGGATAGGACATCTGAGAAAACAAGGGATGGACTCCTCTTACAAGCTACAGGGCTTGAGAAAATGGCCAGAGATCTGAAGAAGGGTGCGCATGTTGGAGGAAGGTTGGAAGGGGTAAGCAGTAGGGAGCAGCATTGGGAGGACAGGGGCTGGGGCTCACACTGGTACTTGGTGGCTATCTGAAGGTGGCACTGGCACTTCTGATGGGTGCTGCTGTGCTGTGTATATGTGTGTGTGTGTGTGTGTGTGTGTGTGTGTGTGTGGTCTGTTGGGAGGGAGAGTGAAGGTATGGCAGGAGAATCATGTGTGTGTGTGTGTTTGTGTGAAGGGGCTGATATCAGACACTCATGTGCACGTACACACATATGACACAGGCATGCATACACACATACACACACACACACCCTCTTGGCAGATCCAACGACTTCCTCTGCCTTCTTTCAGAGGTGGTTGGAGGAGCAAAGCAGCAAAGCATCCCAGGCTGCTGGGTCTGCTTAGGAGGGATCTTCTGGGTCCGTGGGCAGCACTGCCTGGCAAGAGAAGCATGCCTGTGTTTGCGACAGCCCTCAGGTGTCCAAGATGAAGACAGGTTGGAATGATCCAGTCCTCAGGCCAAAGTGATGGGCTGGCTGTTTACCACTTGATGGACATGGGCTTGCTCCAGGAGAAGAAGACACCACACCACAGACAGCAGGTTCTCTAGTTTATTGGGAAATGGACAATTGGGCCAGAGAGTCATGGGAAGCAGCTGCCCCACCGTGCTCTGAAAGAGAATGCGCTGCAGCTGAGGAGGCATGGCTCCCTCCTGGCAGCTGGCTCTTTTCAGCAAAGAAGTGGCTGGTGGGAAGTGCAGAGTGGTATATTCTCAGGACACAAGGGCAAGCCACCAAAGCACTGCTGAGCTCAGCCAGGGGCATGAGCAGCAGCAGGTTGGGCAGGTGGGATGGACTTCTCTGGCTCTCTTTTCTGGCCACTTAAAACCTCCCCTGGCAGATGGAACCCCCACTGCAGGGTGCACACAGGCCGGTGCTCACTGCCACATTCCCAGTGCAGGGGGCGCTGCAGACGCTGCCTGCCACGGGCCTGGAGCCTGACACACAGAGGTCACCACACACGACACCACCACGCGAACTACTGACACCTGCAAGAACAAGAGCAAGGTGAGGAGCCCTGGCTAGTGGCATCCCAGCATGCCAGCCTCCTGCTTGTGCCCTGTCTGATGTGTGCAGCCCTCCAGAATGGCACAGTGAGCCTTCATTCTAGATCTGAGGCTGCAGAGGGACCTAGCCTGGAGCAGGAGCCCTAGCCTGGTCCTGCCTCTGCTGTATAGCTGGAGGCACATCCTTCCTTCTCTCTGGGCTCAGCTTTCTCCTATCCAAGGTGAGGATCATACTGAGTGACATCTGAGGTCCCTTCCTGAAGTGGCATGTTTCTCTCTGTCTCATTCATGCTGTGAGGTTCCTGCTACAAGCTAAGTCCAATCTGTCCTGCTGCTCAACCAGCTGTGTCCCCTTACTGGAGTATTGTTGGGAACATTCCTCCCTGAGTATCTGCACAGCCATAGGCAAGAAAACCTATTGCTGCTAAACCTATAAATTCAGGGTTTAAGATACTTACAGACATTAACAGCTCCAACACCTTCACACAGCCTGAAAAGGTGGAGAAGAGGAGAGGAGAGAAATCAGAATGAGGATATCAAGTTTCTCATAGGCACCGAAATGCCTCATCTGAGGGCTATTTCTGATCTACATTCATGCCGTGGTGCAATTTGGGAAAATTGTTTTTCTGACAGCAGAAAGTGGATTCTCTCTTGCTGTCCTCTGGGTGCTTCTGTCTAGTGTACGTCCTTAACACCCATATCTGGTGGTCCTCGCAGGCTGGCTTTAGGAAGGGAGAGTCCTCTTTGACAAGCAAGGCCAAAGTCTGAACAGTAACTACCACAGACAAGTGACTGCCTGGGTCCAAGGTATGGATCTTAGAGGACTTTGAGGACATTTGGAACTCAGTGGCAGAGTGCCTAGGATCTGATCACAGCAGGACCCTGGGTTCACTGGGACTGTGGGCATCACGGGGGCATCAGCCTTGCATGAAAGGGGACGTTTTCCCTTACAATAATCAACATCTGGGGCCTGGCGGGATGGCTCAGTGGTCTAAAGCGCCTGCTTGGGGAAGCTTGGGTGGCTTCAGGGACCGCGGTTCGATCCCCAGCACAACATGCTGCGCCAGCCCTGTCCTTGGGGCAGGCTGAGCCAGCCATAAAAATGAGTGAACAAACAAACAAACATTCTGAAACAAGAAAAAAAAATAATAAAAAAAAATTAAAAAAAAATCAACATCTGCATCTCACATGAGATGAGACCTGGTATCCAAACAGATAGGCGTCTAGGTTGGGGCCGTTTGTAGAGTGAGACTGAGACAAGAGAGAGTTGAAAGTGTGCTGGTTTATGCAGAGGAGGGAGTGGCACAGCTGGCTCACCTCTGCTCTTCTCCCTCCAGCAGGCGCCTGTAGGTGGCGATCTCGATGTCCAGGCCCAGCTTGGAGTTCATCACCTCCTGGTACTCCTTGAGCAGGCAGGCCATGTCCTGCTTGGCCTTCTGCAGGGCCTCCTC
>PVJA010043934.1:0-16418 GCA_004027025.1 Myocastor coypus | reverse complement strand
GGTAGCTACATTAGACAGAAATTAATATATAGTCAGAGAGGAACTGCGCTGTCAAGAAAGTCAGTTGAAAAAAATAAAGACATCAGAATTGTGTCTGGAGGTACATCTGAAGCAGACCAGGTCTTGAGATAAAAATCCAGCAATCAGGTTTACATGCCTACCCAGAGGAACAAGCAATAGCTGGGAGCTTTACTGTAATCGGTATCAGCCGGTCCAGCAAAGTCCTGATAGACATCAGCTATTAAGGCAATTTTAGGTTTGACAGCATCTGAGCCGCAGATGGAGAAGCGGAGGGCGGGGTGGGAGGCACGGCACACCCCAAAGTCGGGTCATGGAGCTCGTGTTGGAAGTTACTTTTATGCTGTTTATCAGGCAGGGCAGCTACCTGTTTATCAGAGGTCCTTCACAAGACTGGAACTTCACTGATATGGGCACAAACTGGGAAAAAAGAGGCCAGGTACAGCTTGCAGTGCTGCTACATCTTGTGGCCAGCAGGCCTATTTACAGAAGTGGAGGAGCACCGCAGACTGTCGACAGATTTGGGTTTTGAAACATTCTGATCACAACGCTCTTCTACACTTCCTCCCTTTGATGCTTCCAGTATAACTTACCGCAGGGCATCACTTCCTTCCAGGGGCTGATGTGTGGGATTAGTCTGCACCAGCACCTAATGCAGACTGGCTCGTGAAGGCCTGCACCTGGCTCTGGAGGGATCCAAGCAGCAGCCCATAGAGCAGGATTAGGAGGCTTCTGACCAAGGGGTCAACCAGGGAAGAGGCCCTGACTTCCAGTTCTTCCAGGAGAAGGGCCACTTAGAGCTAATGGGGTCCTTTAATCTACTGGCTGGCATTTGTAGCCTCTCTGTGCCCGACAGACTATGCCAAGCTGGTCTGTATAGACACTGCAACCCTCTAGGAAGAGGCAGAGGCTCCCCTTTTCTGCTGCCAGAATGAGAATGAAGGCTCACCCTCTTTGGTTCTGAAGCGCTATAGCTGCTAGGGAGTCTAACTCACTTTGTGATGTGAAAAGGGCCTTGGAAATATCAGTTAAACTTGTACAGTGTTCTTCAACAAGGATTTGTAAGAATCAATGCCACTGATGAGTTTCATAATCCCTGTCCCCGTCATAGTAGTTGTGTCTAGACCACCCCTGGCAAGGGGATAAGTACAGGAGCCAGGTGGTGCCAGGCTGACATCAGCATGGGGGCTGGGAGTTTTTGTTTCCCTGGGACAATATCAATTTTGGGCTCAGGTAAACCAGGGTGCTGGTCTGAATCCAGTCAGAGGGAGGCAGGAGTAAGCAGAAGTACCACAGAGCAGAAGCACTGAGGGTACTTAGGCAAGAAAATCTGTGTATCTAGGAAGAAGGTTAGAGTCTTTGCTGTCCTTGCCAGGCCCCAACCACTGTGGCCAAGGGTCCCATTCAAGGCCCCTGTCCCTAGTATTTAACCTGGGTGGTGATCTGTGTTTTATTTTCCAATAAAGGGAGAACTTTTTTGTATTTAGTAGGAGCCATCCCTGGGATTGGTTAATATTGGGTAGCAGGAGGCACTCCTACGAGGACAGGGTCCCACTCCAGGGAGTGACTAGTGGTGAATGGCGATGTAGGGATTCAGTCATCCATTACAAAATGTGAAGTGCTTTAAGGGGAAGGGTTGGGTGTCACTGCAGGACAGCCCAGCAGAAGGTGCCCTGTAATGAGAAAACAGAAAAATGGTCAGAAATGGTGGTGGTGGTGGTAGTTGAAGGGTCCATGTAAAATTAGTTTTTGAGATTTAAGTGTCTCAGGGAGATCCCTAGAATGCAGCTCTACCAAATCCAAAAGATGGCCTGTGAGTCTATATTGACACCTCCAAAGATAGGTTCTCGCATAGCACAGAGGTACATTAATTTTTCAGCCTAGTTGGATTTAAGGAGAGACTTTTCCCAAGTTTTTAAAGCAAAGGGTTTTAACAGGACATGGTTGATGTCAACTTGGACATAGTATGAGGTACTGGCTAGTGATCAAATCCTAAGTGGGGGGGGACAATGGTGGCCTCAGTGGAGGCAAGCAAAGGCAGCCATCCTTGGCCAGTTCCAGCTTGTGTGATCAAGAACTGAATGGAGGTCATGGTCTTAGGTGTGCATCCAGGGGGCAAGGGGAAGCCTTGTACAGGTACCTGGGTTGTGCAGACAAGAATAAAGACAACATTCTTCTCAAAATGTGAGGCAGATGATACCAATGATACAAACCACCCATAAAATTAATGTCTAGCCTCTGAGGTACCTTTCATTTAAAGACAAAACCCTCCAGACCACTGCTGTGAGGTCTGCAGAAAAGAGAAATGTCACCAATACAAGAACAGAGAGGTACTAAGGGTGATGGCGCACTGCACTCAGTCTCTTATAAAACGGGAGTTCTCCTATGATTAGCATCCTTGGGCTTCTGCCTTGTGTAGACTAGTCAGCCTCCAGTGTGACTAGCACAGGGCTGTTGTCTCTCAGTGGTGTCTATAAGGTTATGCGTGTGTCTTAGCAGTTCCCATCAGGCTCATGTCTTCAGGGGGGTCCATGGAGAAGTATGAGCAGTTCAGGTGGCTGAAGGGCACTTGGGGTAGGCCTCTTTCGGTCTTGGATGGTGTTGCCCAGAAGCAATGCCTACAACTTTAGTAACAGTAGGAGTGACAAATATAATATTGTTAGGACATGTCCCCATGGGCAGAAGGGATTCTTTTTTCTATAGGCCCCAGACTGAATCTCCTGACGTAAATGGGTTTTCCAGGCTGCCTGAGAAGATTGGATTTCTCTCTAGGGCAGCCTTGTGAATGTGAGAGAATACCTTTCACGTTGTCTGTATCTCAACACCAGGCCGCTGTCTCCCAGCTGCCTTACATTTCTGAAGGCTCTGACTATGGGAGGGGACCTCCACAACTGCATCTCACAAGGGAGTACCTTGAGAGTCCTGGTGTATTGCAGACATGCAACAGGGCTAAGGACATTGTATCTATCCAGGGCCTGTGAATCTCCTGACAAAGAACAGCTTGAGTCATCCTCAGAGTAGGACGCATGCCCTCTACCTTTCCTGACCTTTGTGGTCTGTTTTTTGCATGAAGATTCCATTTGATCGTGAGATGGTATGAAGAATCTGAGTAATCTCTGCCACAATGGTGAGCCCATTGTCACTTCTGATGATGAAGGGCAGTGCATACGGAAGGATGATCTCCTCCAGCAGAACTGTGGACACTTCTTGAGCTTTTTCCATTAGAGTAGGTACAGCTTCCACCCAGCCTGAGTAGCTGCAAAGACCAGCAGGCTCTTATGTTAGAGGCAAGATATGATTTCTATGAAATCTACCTCTAATTTCTCAGAGGATGAAGTTCCAGTGTGTTGTATTCCTGGAATGGGCCCATGGGAGAGGATTATTTCAGGCACAGGTTGGACATCAGTTAACTACTGTGATGCAGAAAGATGACAGCTTCGTTGGGTGGTAATATCCACCCAGAAGTATCTCTACTGTGGTTTTCCTCAAGTGCATGAGACTATGATGGTGCTAGATGAAAGAGTAGGCCATTCTTCAAGGAATGAAAGTCCTCTGGTCTGGTAGGCACCACTGCATTCCTGGACCTTTGCAAGCTCCTTCATTTATAGCCCACTACTTTTCTTCTGAGGTGCATTGTGGTGGTTCCTTAGTCCAGTCACATGTCAGCAACAATTTGGGGTATTCTAAGGATAGAGGTGACCCATTATTGCATAGAGTCTCTTTGGCTACCTCATCTGTCAATTGATTTCACCTTATGATGTCACCCTGTCCTTTTTGGTGCCACCAACAGTATACAATGGACACTCTTTTGGGTTCCCAGTCAGTTGATGTGTTCCAGGACTCTGATCTGTGCTTCCCTAGGTATGGCACATTGTCTGAGCCTGGTGGAGTTGTTCCACCAGTAGTAGAGCCTGATTTTTGACCAGTCAGGGAAGAGACCTTTCAGCCCATACCCCTATGTATGCCTCCAACAAAATAGAGGGATTTGTTCTTTTCTATCTACCATATGCAATTTCCATTCTTCTTCAGTGGGTACTGAGACTAATAAGATTAGCTTTTCCTGGGTCCCAAGGGACAGGCTAGTAAGCCCCTCAGGTATGATGGTTACCTAGGCTCCAAGTTTAGTCAGGAAGTTTCTTCCAAGAAAGGGAATGGGGCACTAAGGTAGATATGGGAGCTGACAAACTAATTTGTGGCCTCCTCACCAGTGGGCTGACAGAATGGTTGAGCTACCTAAATCCCCATAGCCCCTATGATGGTAGTTTCTCTCTTTTCTTAGGGCACTATCAGGTTTGTCACAACAGAATGTGGTGCTCTCGCATGTACCACAAAAGTTACGTGTTAGCCCTTACTGACATTGGGCTCATGGGAGCTGGGTTTCAGGGAGCTCCGTCTCTCCTGTTCTGATTTGGGTGTCCCTTGTCCAAGTAGGTATCTACCTTCCAGCTCCAGCTGATATCTCAGTCATCAGGGGTAGGGTCCTAGCAATTCTCTGCATCTCCTTGGTAGAGTGGGCATCTGTTTTTTCAGTGTCTTGTTTGTTTGCAGCAAGTACATTGATCCTCTCACAGAGGGGAGCATCTTGCTCCCCCACATAGACACTTTCACGTTGGGACAGGCTTTTGGATGGTGTCAGACCTTTTCACTGTGGTAACCAAAGGGGACACTGTTTGTTTTATCTGCCTGTTGGCTTCTCTTTCAAATTCTCTGTCCTGTTTCGCAGAAGACCTTTTGGTTCCTTCCAATGGTTGTATCTCATTCATTCTGGAAAAGCCCTCCAGTTTCTGAAACTGATGCTGACTGTCCCACAAAAGCAGCCTTGAGCATTTGTTGATCTTTTGTGGCATCTGGATTGAAGGGGAAGCACAGGTGAAATCATTCACACAGGCTCTCTTAGAAGTCTGGTGGAGACTTGTTAGGCTTTGGGTGATAGCAGCAACCATAGACATGTTGGTGGCTTATTTGCTCCCTTCCAAATGTCTCTGAGGAGCACCATTCAGTACTCAGTGAGAAAATGCCTTCTGCCCTTCGTGTACAAGTCCCATTCTGGCCCTTTATTAGGAGTCATGTCCCTTTGTTCGTGCCTCAGAATCTAGAGCTCCAGTGGGGACCTGGGTTTGGAGCCACTTTTTAGTTTCTCTCAGGATTCTGTGTTGAAAAGAGGGCTGAGGAGCTTTTTTTTGACAGTCATCCCAAGTGGGCTGGTGGATCTGAAAGATGGAGTCCATGAGGTTGATGAGAGCCTTAGGCTTCTCAGAATGTGAGGCTGTGATGCTTCCAGTTTAAATAGTCAGAGACATTGATGGGCTGGCAGTCAAGCATCAGCTAGCCCAGCTGGGCAGATCCATCAGCCTCCATTTGTGCAGGGCCCCTAATCTCTCAGAGGGGCATCTGGAGAACTGGTGGTTGTGCACAGTGCAGCCAGTGATAAGGCCTCATCTGAAGGGCCAGGAGGTTCAGCCTCATTTGCCTCTCAATCTTTGGGGAGAGGTGACTGAGGTGCGGTGCCTAGGAGTGTAGACTGTCTGAAAGGGCCAGCAGAAGTGGTACAGATGGAGGGAAGGAGAAGTAGGATGTAGGGAACACATCTTCATCAGGGTTGCCCTGATATATTGGTTTCTTGGGATTCTTTGTTGGACTTCTTGGACCTCAGACAATGAAGACGTGACACTGTACCTTCACAGAATCACACGCATGGCAGGAGAATCTGGTCAATCTCTAGTGTTAATATGAGAATTGGTCAGAGTGTCTGGGCGCACCAGTCACCACTCACCAAACTACTGCTACTAGAGAAGGGCCTAGACTTACCTCTGGTGGCCACTCAACACCAAGGGCAAGTCTATCTCAAAGAGGGTCTAGAATTTTGACTCATTTTCATGTCATAATAACCATTGAACTGCTTGATTGTACACCAAAGACAATTGACTTGCTTTCTGTGGCTCCCATATGCCAAGCTTTCTGCCCTATATAGACAACAGACAGGGGTGGGAGGCCCCCAAGGAGACCACTCACATACCCAATTGTCACATGCTTCTTGGGAATTTAGGTGCATCTTGGTTAAGGTATATGCATACAAAGCCAGGCCTACTCAGTCACCTGTTGCAGGAAGTGAATCGCCGTTATGCCATGTATGTGCCACAGAAACACATGTGAGGGCCTAGTTGGACTATGGAGCCACACATATGCACATATCTATGCACCTAATCACATAGAAGTCCTAACATTTCCCCCTCATCTGGAAATCCTTGACTGGGGTCCCGAGTATGATACCATGGGAAGTGATCAGTCTCCCCATCTGTCCATAAGGATGGACCTGACTTGGGTCAGGGATCCCAGGGACTTACCTTCTCTAGAAGTCCTGGTGGGGAGCCAGTCCATCTCTCCGCTGAGGGTGGTCAGGGGTTGAATCCCCTGCCAGTCCTGCCATCCTGGGTAAGGGAGTTCCACCAAAAACCAGGCCATCCTGTTCTCCAAGAAGAACACCCAGCAGGCGCTCCCCCAACTCTGAGCTGGTGGCTTAAGGGGCCAGTGCTGTCAGTTTAGAGATCAGTCAACCAGAGTTTACAGAAATTCTAGGTTTACCAGAGGTGAAGAAATAGAACAGCACTCAGATCAGTGGAGGGAACCAAGCTTTATTACGCTGATAGGTTCACAGGTGCTGGGGACTCCAAAACTGAGCCCCCAGCTAGCATTGGAAGTTACTTTTATAGCATTGATCAGGTAAGGCAGGGTCTCTTACCAGCCAGTGCAACTTTACTAATATGAGAACAAAGTGGAAAAAGAAACAGGCCAGGTACAGCTTCCACTGCTGGTAGATCTTGTGCCCAGCAAGCTTGTTTAGAGAAGCAGAAGAAACCTGGCAGATTCCTGACATAGTTGGATTCTGAAACACTTTGAACACAGAAGTTCTTGTACACAGTCACCCAGGTAGGTGCCCAGAGCACCTTCCTGAAAACGTGTCCTTTCTTTCAATGTGCTCTTGCTATAAGATCTGCTTCTCTATTGGATCATTACTAGTTAAGTGGCTATACCTGTCATTGGTTGGCACAGCTTGACCCACACTGTACTCACTTCCTGAGTCTGTGCCCACCCAAAGATTTTGCTGTGTGAAACATTCTCAGAGAGGTGGCCTCAGTAGCCACCTGCTTTCAGATCCCCTATTGTCTCTTAGGAGTTATCATGCTCAATATATTTCCCCTACTCTTAATCTTCGCCATCCCTTCTAATTCACTCTTCAGTTTCCTGGGACACACACTCAGTGTATCTGACATCTAGTAGGTTGGGAGGTAGATTCTCTCCTAATATCACTGGGAAGCCCCTGCAAGATAATTGCAAGCAGGTAAGAGTTGACTTGTTTCTTGATGCCCTGAAATGTCCTGCACTGCTCTGGACTGTGGTCCATGTAAGTAATCAAACTTGTCTTCCATGGTTTACTGGGCACTGGTGCCTTTTGTTGGTTGCCCGAGCCATGTTGAAAGTGGAGAGCAGAAAAGACTGTGACATCTTCATACTTGGGTTTTTTGATGGGGCATTTTATTTGTGTAGGCAGGGCGTTGTATTCCTGTTCTGTGTATGTGGCATTTAGAATTCCTTCTACACTGGTTGTTGAATTGACTGGCATTCCCTCCTTGGCTCCAGTGACAGTTGTGACAGTTATGTACTGGCTTCATTTTTTTTTTACTTTATTAAAATGCTGAGTTTACTTCACATGTATATTTGCCTCCCTACCATCTCCATGTCTGATCGCCACCACTACTGTGTCTTATCATAACATTCCATACATACTTAAAACCAAGTAAAGGGTGGAGTTCTATCTTTAAAAACTAAGCAGGCATTTCAGATAACACACTCTTGGCAATGGGACCTGGACAACATTTGTCAAACATGGTAGGGAAAGTTCTCACTTTGCATTATGAAAAGGACAGCCAGATAGCAATTGTTACAGAATTGAAAGAAGATGGAAAACTTTAACGAACTGTTTGTACTGTTTAATTTTTTTTTCCTGGTGTAGTATAATTTCATTCTTTTTTTTTTTTTTTACTGATTTTTTGTTAATTTTAGTGAGAAAAAAATAGCAATGGGACAGTTTGAAAACAGGTTAGTAGGACAGTTACAATAATGAACATATCGCCTATTGTTGTCTTCAAAGTAGTTGTTCAGAGTACAAGATGCAGACATGGTGTCTTGTCTAAACACTATTAGTGCAAGTCTTTCTTCTCACTGAACTAAGGAAAAGTAACTGAATATCTATGCTAATCACTTTGTATGTACAGATATATATTTTTTCATGACAAAAAAATGCTTCATTTATAGCCCCCTTTTTTGTTTTGTTTTGTCAGAGATGGGTGTTCCGTTAACAAATGTTGGAGAGATTTCGGGGGGGAAAAGGAACCCTTCTCCACTGCTGGTGGGAATGCAGACCGGTGCAACCATTGTGAAAATCAGTGTGGAGACTCCTTAAAAAGCTAGGACTGGAAATGCCATTTAATCCAACTATCCACCTACTGGGAATTTTCCTAAAAGAACTAAAAATATCATATCACCATGATATATGTATATCTATGTTTATAGTAGCACAATTTGTGATCGCCAAATTTCTCAAACAACCAAAATGCCCACCACCTGAGGAAAGGATAAAGAATATGTGTTATTTTTATACAGTAGATTATTACTTAGCTATAAAGAATGATAAATTAAACTGTTCTCTTAAAGAGACTTCCTCCACTGTCAGAGATCTTGAATAGCCTCCTGGTCTGTTATCTGGAAGCAATTCTTCAAGTAATTGATGAATTTGGCTTCCCCTTTGGGAAGAGAACCATCTTTTTCTATACTTGTTTACATTTTTGCTTTAATGTCTTCTACAGAACTAGGTCCTTTGGGTGTTACAGGAGTCTTTGCCTGCTTCTTGAAGGGTCCCTGCCCTTTTGATCTTGGCATTGATGGATTTGAGTCTTTTCCATTCTGTTTTTATTTTTGTGCATTTTTGGCTGGAGAATCTCATATCAATTTCTTCACTAGAGCTTCCTCCTCAGTTCCTTTATCATCAAAATCATCATCCTCTTCGTTTTCATCCTCGTCCTCACCTCATGGTGTTCTTCAGCAGCAAGTTCTACTTTTTTCTGTGGAAACTTGCTGCCACCTCCCGGGGCAGATTGCTTTCTAGATATACTTAAGTTCTTTACATCTTTCTCTTCCAACTCTGCTTCTTCTTCCACAGCTACTAAATGCTGTCCACTAATATACTCAGGCCCTCAAGCACACTTCAGCCTTAAGACAACAGGTGGTGTAATTTCAAAGCCCCCAAGGGAAACCATTGCTGTGAAGACATTTGCAAAGTTGCCAGTGTTACTTTCATTGGACTGCCTTCATAATTCATAGCCTCTGCTTCATCATTGTGTAATTCATCCTTTACATGAGCCCTAAACTGACCATTCTTATTTATTTATTTATTTATTTATTTATTGTCTTTTTGAGACAGGGTCTCACTATGCAGTTCAGGCCGGCCTTGAGCTCACTTTTGTAGCCCAGGATAGTCTCGAACTCACATCAATCCTCCTGCCTCAGCCTCCCAAGTGCTGGGGTTACAGGCATGCTCCACCACGCCCGGCCTAAACTGACCATTCTTAATGACAACTGGTGCTCATTTTTATTATTGTCCACCTTAAAGTGATAATCATTGTCAGCCTTTAGTCCACAACCTAAGAGACACTTCTGGGACCTCAGGGGACTCATGTCTATATCCATCAAACCTTCCGTGGAGCAGTAGCATGCACTTAGGTGGAAGAGAATGCAGACAGATGAGCCCTGCTCCAGAGAACAGATGTGCAGGACAGAATCATGCCAAGGACTCAACTGGCTTCTCGTCTTATTTCAAACGGCTGTTTCCGATGGCATTTTTTTTTTTTTTTTTTTTTTTGTCTTTTTGAGACAGGGTCTCACTATGCAGTTGAGGCTGCCCTTGAGCTCACTTTTGTAGCCCAGGCTGGTCTCAAACTCGCACTGATCCTCCTGCCTCAGCCTCCCGAGTGCTGGGATTACAGGCGTGAGCCACCACACCCAGCTTCCGATGGCATTTTAAATTCCAATTCTTTTCCAGCTTCACTCTCAGGTGTGAATATTCACTCACACCATCACACCAAAGTCCTCACATTCCTCCCCCAATATGGAAATTCCTGGCAGGGCTCCCTAGTATGACACCATGGGAACTGATCAGTCTCCGCTTCTGTCCATAAAGATGCACCTGACTTGGGTCAGAGATCCCAGGGACTTAGTTTCTCTAGAAGTCCTGATGCAGAGTCAGTCCACCTCTCTGCTGAGGCTGGTCAGCAGGATGTTGGAGCCCCTGCCAGTCTAGCCCTCTTGGGTGAGGGGGTTCCACTTCAGAAGTCTGAGATCTTTCACCTTTGTTATGGATGGTCATTATCATTGTCAGTTAGTGGTAATGTGCTTCTCTTTACAATCCTGAAAATCTTTTTCACTTTCAGTTGAAAGCATCTGGCTCTCTGTTACCTCCTGGGCCTGTGTGGGAGAAGCATGGCCACACTCAGGACAGAGCATCCTCTGACAGCCAGAGAGTCTTTGCTCCAGTCCACATCCCAGCCCACTCTAGTTTTCATTTGGAATGAGGATCTTGCTCAGTAGCCACCTTGCCCAGGGTGGACTTGCTCTGTGGTTCCTCCTGTTTCAGCCTCCCCAGTGCTAGAATTACTCACGTGGGCCACCAAAGTCCCTCTCTTGGCTGTTGCACTGGCTTCTTATCATCTTCTCCTGGCCAAGGCTCATGTGAGCTCTCATACAGGTGTCAGGTCTTGGGAAACAAAGGGCAGCCAGGCTTTCTAGGGCTAAGTCCAGGACACTCGGGGGTTGAGCTCCCTGCGCTGACAGGAACACTGCAGTGCCCTCCACTGCACAGGGCAGGACAGGGCTCATTTTCTCCCAGCCTCAGGACGAGAAATTGAACAGAGTGCTGACCAAATAGCTCAGTGGATTAAAGTGCCTGCAAGGAGGTGCAGGACCTAGGGGTTTCGGGCCTGCCATGCTGGACTCACCCCCAGGGTGCACTGAGACAGCAATTGAGACTGTGCCTGGTGGCTTGCACCTGTAATCCCAGCTTTCACCAGGCTGTAAATAGAAAGATCACTACGAGTCCAATCTAGCAGAGAGACACTGAGTATCCTGTAAACCCTTCCCGAAAGAAAGACGAGACAGAGAGAGAGAGAGAGAGAGAGAGAGAGAGAGAGAGAGAGAGAGAGAAAGAAGGAAGGAAGGAAGGAAAAAAAGAAAGAAAGAAAGAAAGTGACCAGGGTGAGAACTGTTATGCGGGGGAATGGGAAGCAGACAGGGAAAAGCAGAGAGGACCCAAAGACAAAGTAGAGACCTGAGCTAAGACAGGGCTGAGTGCTCAGGGCTTTGAACAGCTCACCCAACCCCCATCAGCAGGCCCAGTCAGAGGGAGGGACTGGTGCCACTGAGAGTTCAGGAACACTCTGCAACCCTCAGCTGGTGCCCAGGAAGAAGGAGGTGGCTATCAGCAGGTGCAACACTCAAGGACCCTCTATGGCCCTTATGCCACTGTGTCCCTTGAAGAAAAGAAAGGATGTCGTTGCAGAGCCGGGTCCTAAAGGAGAGTGAGATGGAAATCCTGCATGCTCTCAAGTCTGGTTGGGTAGGGGTGGAATCCTCTCCAGGCTCCCTGCCCACCTATGGGTGCTGGCATCAGCCAAGAACTCAGCTGGACAGCGGGCTGGAAGAGCGCACATGAATGTGGCATGTGGCCCTCCTAGTGTGGAGGGTGGGTTCCAGCAGAGAGCTCTGAGCATAGAGGAGGGTAGCCTGTGTAACTCTGTACAGCCTCTCCTGGGAGCCTGCAGGGCTACTTATGCCCTACTCAATCACTCATGCCCAGCCACTCTTCAAGGACTGGGCAGGGGACTACCCTTTGATGGCAAGAATCTGAAAGGGCACCAAGGACCACAAGTGTTTGAAAATTTTGGTGACTGCCGGTCTTGCTCCACAGTGCCATTCCCACAGTCCTCACCATGAGGCTTATCCTTAATTTATGGAAAAAATGTGACCCTGGCAATCTGAGAAAAAAACAACTTAGCTTTTATTTTAATACAGTTTAGCTACAGTTTAAAGTAGGAAATGGGAAGAAATGCTCCATAAATGCTGTCTAAATTACTATAGTATCTTTCATTTCTTTTTTTTTTTTTTTTTTTTTTTTTTTTTTTGGCAGTACCAGGGATTGAACTCAGGACCTTGCCCTTGAAGGCAAGCACTTATTCTACTGAGCTACCTCCCCAGGGCACTATAGTATCTTTCAATAAGTGAGGAAATTGTCCAAGTGGCCTCATGTTTAGGCTTTTATGGCTCTATGAAAAAAGTTTCTCTCCAATGGCCCATGTGACTCAATCCTTAAAGGAACCCCCAACAGGAAATCACTATGCTTTTGATCTCCTTTTACACATGCACCCACCTCTCCCTGGGGAAGGAGATATGGGTCTCCCTGGACTGTTTAATAAAAGACACCACACTTAGGGCCTGGCGGGATGGCTCAGTGGTCTAAAGCGCCTGCATGGGAAGGCTTGGGCGGCTACAGGGACCGCGGTTCAATCCCCAGCACCACATGCTGCGCCAGCCCTACCCTCGGGGTGGGCTGAGCCAGCCATAAAAATGAGTGAATAAACAAACAAAGGTTCTGAAACAAGAAAAAAATAAATAAATAAAATTTAAAAAAAAGACACCACACTTAGAGGTGACCTCAACGTCCTCATCACCCTCAACCCAACCAACCAGCCCCAGCCTCCCCAACGGACTCCAAAACCACATGCGTGGCTACCTCTCCAGGGACACTCTAAGCTCTCCGGGCTTCTCCTGGGCCCTTCAGGCAGCTTTATGCCCCACAAAACATGCTCAGTGGATCTTTCTACTGTTGTCACCCACAGCTCTCCCTGTTCCTAGGAGAGGCCACAGGAGTAGAGGGGATTGTACAAGTCCAGGTATAATTACCAGGTGTAGATACCCAAATATGCACAGGACATTCCACACTGAGGAATTCTCACAAGTTCCTAGTTAGTCTCTAGTTGGGTTCAGACTTGGTCCCTTGACTTTGATCTCTTATGAGAAGGTGAGCTCATCTTCTCTGGTATTTGCCCTATTGCCGTTGAAAAATAAAGTTGTGCAGATGAGCAATATGCCACCCGAGACAGGAATCACCTGAGAGAGGGGACTGTGCCTCTGATACATGTGAACCAGAATTGTAATCTGGCAAGTACAGTAAACGTTTCCTGTTTTGGTGGGCACTGGGACAATTTCCACTTGGGGTTATTATGTTTAAAGCTTCTGGGAACTTTTCAGTATGAGTACTGCCCGCTACACAGTTGCACCATTAGAGCGGCATGCTGCTGGGGACTTCTCACGCAATGCTCATATATATATGCTTTCAAGCCGGGCAAGCATCAAATGAAGCAGGAATGGGCGATCCTGGCAGGTCTTGTAGCATTGCCTCCAGAACAGTCTTCATAGATGTCTGGACTTCTCCATGCTGCACTTGCTCAAGCTAGAGAAAGGGCTGACGTGGAGCAATCAGCCGTTTTCCTTCCATCCTCACGTACGACTTGAATAACATTCACTCACCCCATACTCTCAGATGGGCAACTCCCCGTGACGTAGCAGAAACTCCTCCTCCTACTCACTCATTGTTGTTATGTATGCAAGAATGCAAGGGCCTGGAGAGAGAAAAATGATGTGAATAGTCTTAGCATTGTTGCAGTTTATGCTGTGAAAATATCATCCACAAAGTTCTATTCTTTAATGTGTATAGATAACTACACTGCACAGGTGCACAGCTCATACTAATGACTACACATGTGTGGCTCTGAAAAATCTAAGCATAGCAAACCTAAACCTTTTCACCACCACAGGCGATATCTCTCCCCAGAATCCATCTTGCTGTACAACGAACCATTGCTCAGACCTCCGCTCTGTCACACAGGCCCAGAGCGCAGGCAGATGCACTGACTTGAGGTATGGGATTGCACTGGGCTTGGGCTTTATGTTATTTACCATCCAGACACAAAGCTGAATGGTAAATGCATGTTTATACTTAGGCAAATTTTCCATTTCTCAGAAAATAAAATAAAATCAGCATTTGTCAATCTAGTATTTAAGGTCCATGTCATGTCATCATGTCAAACCAATTTAGTTTATGATAGATGTTCTAATATAATCATTCTTGTTTCTCTACAAAGCCTCTAACTTCGCTACACAGATATTTTTGTGTAAGCTCTCTCAGCTATAATTTGAAAAGCAAATAGGTAGTAAATGCAATCATCTTACTTAATAAAGTAGGTTTTAATAAAGAGATTTTTTAATTGCTATGATTCATGATTATTTGAATATCTTGATGGCTAGGGAAATAGCTCAGTGGCATAAGCACCTGCTTGGCAAACACAAGGTCCCAAATTCGATTCTTACTACTAAAAAAAAAAAAAGAAAAGAAAAACCTCAATATAATATCTTGAGTACCTATTTGTACATATTTTTCAAAAGTCACCAAAACCTACGCACATGGCCAGGCAGGGATGTAGCTCTGTGTTACAGCTCGTTCCTAGCAACAGTCTTTGGATTCAACTCTCGGCACCGCAGAAACAAACTGAGCTCCAACCCCCTGAGTCCATTCAAGGTGGGAGGGTGCAGTAGGATGGGTTTAGTATCCAGCTTCCTGCCTCCTACCATGCTCCTTTCCCTGCAAACCCTGCAGCTGATCCTGGACTCCTCCTCCATGAGCCTCCTTCCTGAGGCCGCTCTCCATCTCCCCACTGGCAGTCCTGCTCCCTTCACGCTCCTCCCAGTGCCACCTTCTGACTAGCGAGCATGGTGAAGTTTCAGGGCCTGCCATGTCCTCACTCTTGCAGGTTGGAAGGGTCTCTCGTGGGCCCTTGCAGGCAAGTGGTGGGTGGCAGGCGGAAGACCTATAAGCACAGCACATCCAGTGTCTGAGGGAAGATGGGGCAAGCACTGAGTCCAGGTCCAGCCTTGGCTCCTCTTTCTCTAGCTCTCACCTCTCAGAGACACTGACACTGGTGAAGCCCCCAGCCGTAGTCTTCTCAGAGCTCCATTCTGGTGCCTAAGCATGGTCATGTGCTGCCTTCTGCTTCCCAGAGGCCTGTCCTGGTCCTCTCGGGCACTGATTGCCAGCTTTCAGGATCTCCAATGCCCTGCCCTGTGAGTATCATGTCATTATGTTCCCCTTCCCGGTGGGAACAGTGGAAGTGTGGTACCTGTCCCAGTGGCCTTGCCACCACCTAGATGCAGGCTCTCTCCCTCAGGGTGAGGGTCCTAACTAGCAGTGGTGTGTATGCTGGACCCTGGGCGCAGAGGATGCCATGTTCCACTCTCAAGCATAAAAGTTTCTGCCTTTAAACTCCAGGGACACGGGGCTTGGATGTGGTCAATGTCTCCTGTTTGTCTACCTGTACTCAGCTTTCTTTCCACTCCCTTGGCAGTGCACCTCAGTTTTTCTGACTAGCGGCAACCGCTCACCACTGCCACCTAGTGGTAAGATCCTACTAAAATGAAATTCACCTGGAAGATCCTGTCATCTGCCCCGGAGTATTTACTTCAATTTGGATGTGGCTTCTTGTTAGTTTGTTTGTTTGCTTTTTAATTGTTCTGCTTAAGACATCCAGTACTATGCTAGGTAGAAATGTGATCCTTGAGGAGGAGCTTTGAGTCTTCCTGCTGTGAGCTTCTCAGTTATGGCTTTGATGTTTAAGTAGTTTCCATCTACTCCTAGTTTTGTGTCATGAAAAGGTACCAAATTCCATCAAGTTTTTTTTCTGCATCAAATAAAATCATGCATTGTTTTTTATTGTTAATGTGATATCTAACACTGATCGATTTTCATACATCAAGTTATCTTTGCTTTCCAGGAATAAATCCCAATTGGTCACAGTGAATAACCTTTTAATAGTTCAACTTTAATTTCTTAGTATTTTGCTGAGAATTATTTCACTAATGTTGATTTTTAAAAGTTGGTCTACAGTTTTCTGTGTTTGAGCATTGGCTTTGGATCAGGGCAATGCTGACCTTTTAGAAGTGATTAACTATTCCTTTCTTTCTTATTATGCAGCAAAGCCTGAGATACCTAACCACCAGCTCTTTAAACATTGGCAGAATATCAATGATGGTCAGAAAATACCATTTACAAGCTAAGTCAAAGATATTTGATACTCAGAAAGCCAGTGATGATAAGCCCAGTACCTATGTTATAGAGTAATAGTATCACAAAGCTTTTCTGCTGGAGGGTTGAGAATGTAAGTTAACAGACCGACAATTGGAGAATAAGAAGGGCTATAAGGATAGCCAATATTTTGGCCCTAGCCCTTCAAGGTCAATAA
>PVJA010043933.1:0-16476 GCA_004027025.1 Myocastor coypus | reverse complement strand
GGAGGGGAGGGGAGGGGAGGGGAGGGGAGGGGAGGGGAAAGAAAGAAGGTCAGTCTGCTGTCCCAACAGGATGTGCGTGAGGCATCAGTTGCAAAGTTAAACTACAGAATACAGTGCTGTGTCCACATGTGCCTGTGTGTATGTGTGTGTTGCACTGCATGAGAGAGACTCAAAGGAAAGGAGTGCTTGGACTTGAGATTGTCTCCACTGTTTCCTGTTCCCTTCTGCCCCTCATCTCCCAAACTGTGTATGAAGTGAAATCCATTTCAGCCTTACTGCCAGTTTGTGCTATGGCTCTCTAATTCTGTAGCAAATTCATGCAAGTTACTTAATTGCCATAAGCTTCCATTTTTCAGCTATGAAACAGGATAATACTGTGACACTAGAGGACTATGATAAGCATAAATAAGATGGCATATATATGCCCAGTGCAGTGTCACATAAATTATAAGAATTAAACGAAAAATAGCAGATAGTTCAGGTAACTGTTTGTGAGAAATTTTTCTTCCCTACAAACTAGAAAATGGAAAAAAAAAATACAGTTAAAAGATGTTTTGTTAGCTGGGCCTGGTAGTGTACACCTGTAATCCCAGCACTTGGGAGGCTGAAGCTGGAGGATTAGTGAGAGTTCAAGACCAGCCTGGGCTACAAAAAAAAAAAAAAAGAAAAAAAGAAAAGAAAAAAAAAAGGTGTTTTGCTAACTTTCTAAAAAGAACATGCTAGGTTCCTTAAAAGGCAACTTGGAGAACATAAGCCCATCTGCATTCAAAGCAAACCTGGCCAGCCCAGCCCAAGGAGAGGCTGGGTCACCCTGGGCCTCCTTTGGGGCACTGTCAGCTGCCACCTACAGGCCTGACTGGGTGCTCTGTGACCACATAAACCTACGTGGCAGGCCCGAGAGGCATCCAAACACTGAATTACCCAGCCAAAATGCCCAGGCAAGATGATAAGCAGTTAGAAGGAACTCAGCTTTGTCCCACAAAACACAGTTGCGGAAAGTACTGAAAGCACATACCTTAAGGAATGGGAGATTTCAGACGCACAGGCTGTCTTCAGGGGTCGGCAGCTCCCGCTGCAGAGTAAGACTGACACCCATCTTCCCAGCCCAAGAGAAGAATGAGAACTCAGGGAAATTGCTGCCTGCGGCTAAGGGCATGGACTTGGGCCATCTATTTGTGGTGAAGACTTGCTAGAGGGACGCATGATGCATTTCATACTTTGTACAGGCGCTGTGTATTATATTTCAGCTACACTTCAGTAGAGCGGGAGGAGTGTGAGCTTTGATGTCAGATGCCTTGCTACTTACTATGATGTAACCTAGGACAAATTTTTTTTAACCTCTAATGCATCCCTCAGAGTCATTAAGAAATGAGGTGAGGGAGTGCAAACCTTCCCTGTGACTGCTGAGTTCTCTGGCCATCAAAGAGCATGGGAAAGAGACACACAGCCAACCTCCAAGGCTTCACTGTCTAACCTGAGCAACTTCAGCTGTTCCATGGAAAAACCTGAGGAGCCGGGGAGGTAGCTCAGTAAAATAAGTGCTTTCCTGGCAAGCATAAGGTCATGAGTTCAATCCCTGGTTCCACCAAAAAAAGAAAGAAAGAAAGAAAGAGAGAGAGAGAGAGAGAGAGAGAGAGAGAGAGAGAGAGAGATCGGCACTCTCTGTGAGCATCTGTTAGCCCAGAACTTGCGTCAGCTGAACCCCATTAAGGAGTCACATACTTAGGAACAGGAAATGGAAAACACAGTCACCTCCCACCCATCGCTCTCCTTCTGGGAGGTACTGATCAAGACTCTTCACTGCTCTGAGTTTCTATTGATTGCAGTGGAGCCAATGTGGTCTTCCGCCCCTGCTGATAGTCTAAAATACTAGTTCCTCATGAAGGGCAAGTCCCGCAGATGGTCATGAGCACCGTGGCAGGGAGTAGAGGCAGGAACAGAGTGGAGAGTCTAAGTCCTCGACTCGAAAACCTGTGCAGCTTCCCAAAGGAGGAAGCCAGAGGGCCTTGCTTCCTCCTCCATGAAAGAAATGTGTTGGAATTTGTGAGGCCACAAGCCTGCCTTTGGTCCCTTGACATCCTACAGTTTTTGCTGCTGCCTGAAAATCCAGATTCACTTATTGAAACTGAATCACTAGGAAGCTATCTATCTGTCGTTGTCCCCGTAGGCTGCCTTACATGTCCCCGGCATCTGTGGCAGCACTGGTGGTCTCCAGCTTAGACCCTCCCGGGGTCGCAGGGGCCTGTGTGTCTGAGCAGTAGCTCCGTACTCGTGTGACCCCCCCCCCAAGGGCCCCAATCACTGCAGCTGCTCCTGATCAAGCAACCCGGAACCTTCTCTGCTGGGGTTCTCTGTCCTTGGAACACATGAGACGTCAGCAGAGTCTCGCACCCCTTCCCTCTGCTCCCACATCTCTCACACACAGGCACACACACTAACGTGACTCTGGAGCGCGTGGCACGAGGTCTGCTGGCAGCAGTGGCCTCGCTATCCCTTTCGACAGAGGTCCTCATCCTTCTCACTGGTGCTTCCTTTGAGAGGCCTTTTCTAAATCGTTTCACTCTTTCGGTCCTGATGTGACTCACGAAACTAAGTGTTATGGTTCACTGCATTTTCAGTTATTAAGACATTTAGCTGGGCGTGGTAGCACACGCCTGCAATTCCAGCAATTGGGAAGCTGAGGCAGGAGGATCGGTGTGAGTTCGAGACCAGCCTGGACTGCTACAAAAGTGCGTTCAAGGCCAGCCTGAACTGCATAATAAAACCCTGTCTCAAAAAGACAAAAAAAAAAAAAAAAAAATTATTAAGACATTTGATGATATGCCAAAAACTAAAAAGGCATTTTCTAGAATACTGTTTTTGATATTCATTAAATAGAATATATTTCCAATTAATCATTCCTAACAGGAATATTTGCATCATACTGAACACTGCTGTAAGCTCACTCATTTTTTTGTCATCAACTCTGTAAAGCTGGTACTTTCGCTATTTACTTTTATTACTGCCACTTTACTTCACTTCTAGACGTTGTCAGTGACTCATCTTGGGTACATTCCAGAAGGGGGAATATAAAAACTTTATCACACCATTGTTGAAATTTAATATATCTATATGACAGAATATTATCTGAATATTATGCAATCTCTCTCTCTCTCTCTCTCTCTCTCTCTCTCTCTCTCTCTCTCTCTCTCTCTCTCTCATAGTTTTCTTGAACCCAAGTCCCTTACTCTGGGCTTTCTTATTTATAATTCTGAAACAGAGTTTTCCAAGCTGGGCTTGAACTTACACTCTTCCCAATTTAGCTTTTCTGAGTTCTGGGATTACAGGCATATGCCACTATGTTTGGCTAATATTATCACTTTCTAACAAGACTTGAATATGGATTCTTAATGATTCTTTGTAATAAAGATGAATAACCCTAAAAGTTATTATGCTAGTTATGAAATTCATAAGTTATGTTATGGTTCAGGTCTAGACTTCCTCCAGAGCCTCATATGGCCACAGATAGGGCTTTTTCAGAGGTGACTGAATCTAGAGTGTGAGGTTGAGATTAAACATGTGATTACTACATCAGTCCACTGATAGATTTGTCACCGCCCTAATCCCAGCAGCCTAGGTACAATATGAAAAGGGTAGAAAGATGTCGTTGAGGTCCCTTGTTGCTATGCTACAATCTGCCTGCCAGGATTGTTCTGTTCTATGTGCCCCCTGCCTTGGGGCCAGCAACTTGTGCACTGAAGCCTCAACAGACTGTGAGCTAAGTAAACGTTTCCTCACTTAACTTTGGACATCAGGTATTTTGTTACTGCAGACATTGTATGATCATAAAGATATTACCCATGAGTCCCTGGGAAAAGGATAAAGAAAGAAAGAAGGAAAAAGAAGAAGAGGAGGAGAAGGAAGAGGGAAAAAAAGAGAGAGGAGTGCCTATCTCTGAGAAGAATGCCTGGTCTTACTCCCTTATCTTTGTCATCCAATTTTCCACAGTACACAGGCTTTGATATTATAATGAAAGTGTCCCAGTGGACACTAAAATCCTTTATATCACAGCATAAATTCCTTAAACGGCTCCTCATCTCCACTAGAACTCACGTCTCTTGCTTCCCTTCCTCAGGAGCCTCGCCCTCCACTGGGCAGAGCCCAGGAGCTACAGGTAACTATCACACAGCCACGGAGTCAGGAATGTAAAGTGCTTTACTCTGATTATACAGGGAATAGTTAAATTGTAAAATTCGTGCACCCCATTTGGTTACAAGAAAGAAATCTGCATTAGGGACTCACTGAACTTCCCAAAATGTCCTGAAAAAAGAAAACTTAGCTAACTTGTATTAGGCCTTCTCTTTCCTGCCATAACCTCCTCTTCCAGGACATTTCATCTCTGTGATAGTCTTCCTTTCCTTCCTCCCGCTGAGTGTCTCTCCCAAGTCTGATTGGCTCTGGTTCCCATGGGGCCAGGCTGGCAATTGTGGGCTCCTTTAAACAGACTCCCCTGACTGTGATCTTGCACATCAGGATAAGCAAAATGCATGAGATCCTGAGTCTGTGTTGATGTCCTCGATAAGACAGGGCCTGCTGAGGTCCTAGCACCTGCTTTCATCTGCCAAAGTTTCACTAAACAAGTGACTCCGGAAGAAAAGGGGCTGTTTTCTCTAGGGAGAAAACAGGAGTAAACACTAGATCTGTATCCAAAACCTGCAAGTACTACTGGACACCTGTCTACTTATGCTAATAATTCTACACATAGTAGGACTTATAGTCATCTCAGATCCAGACCAGACCCAGGCAGTACAACTAGCAAGGGGAATTTACCCATGGCTGTGAAGGTCACTCATCTACAGGGCAGTGCTAGCACCTCCACAGAACTAATGGAAAGACGAAAGGTATACATAAATGTGTTCATAGGTGTACATAAACCTAGTGTCTGGGTCTGTGTTTCTAACGTCTTTCTCCAACAAAAAGAACCAGGGGCCCGGCGGGATGGCTCAGTGATCTAAAGCACCTTCTTGGGAAAGCTTGGGTGGCTTCAGGGACCACGGTTCGATCCCCGGCACCACATGCTGCGCCAGCCCTGCCCTCTGGGTGGGCTGAGCCAGCCATAAAAATGAGTGAATAAACAAACAAAGGTTCTGAAACAAGAAAATAAATAAATAAATAAATAAATAAATAAATAAATAAATAAATAAATAACAAACAAAAAGAACCAAAGATTTTAAGGCAAATGACTTAGTGCAAGACTGGGAAAGCAAATGTAAGAGATGAGCCTGGAGCCTCTTGTGGGGCCAATAAGTTAGAAAAATACTTCTTAAAAAAAAAAAAAGAGAGAGATAAAATGAATGAGGCTATGTGTAGATACAGAAGGAACTAAAAGAGGTCCCAAGGACCAAAGCTGGAAATTTTTGAGCCATGTTTTATTAATAGTGGCATTGGATTATAACCCAAAGTGTGAAATAAATATTCATGCTTCTTACTGATACAAATAAATTGAAAAAAATGAATAAAGAAACTGGAGAGAAAAGAACATGAAGAATCCAAATAACTTATAACCCGAGATCATTCTTAAGTGAAATAAATCAGACCTGCATGTGCCAGCATCACATTATCTCGACAGCGTAAGAACTTGAGAGACTAAGTAAAATCCGAGAGGTATAGTCGGTGCTGTGAAAGGGAAAGAACCTGTTCACAGAGAAGGAAAGACTGGGATGAGGAGGACAGGAGAGGGAGGGGGACGAGGTACGTGTATGCACGCACGCAGGACAGCTTGGATAGTTGTACTGCTGGTTTCCGCTAGTCTACAAAAAAGAGCAATTAATGCTTAATTTTTTTCTCTTCTTAATTTTTCATAACTTTTTCTCCAGTTTTGCATGCATATATCTGGAAAGCTAAATAACTAATCAGAAGACAACCTTGTGCTATACAACAAAGACTGTGCAATTTGTATCACTTTGTTTAGTGGCATTCTGAATTGTTTCTAACTTTTTTTATTATTATTCTGTGTACACCCTAAAAATAAAATAAAAAGATTGCAAATAACTTATGTCATACAGACCACTCCCTCTATGGGAGGTCTTGGAGGTGACTTGTTTCTGAAGAGCACATTATGGAAGTAGGGCATGGGCAGCTGCAGTGGAAGCCTGACGGACACCAAGCCAGCCACGTGACCAAGGTCCACGCGGACAGCTGCCCGTGATGCTGAGGATATACACGCTGAGCACAGTGTGCTGGGCAGGCCCCTGATTCATAAGCTTCCTCCACACACCCACACTTCCGGTCTAATCATGAGGAAAATGCCAAGAGAAAACACTCTGAGGAGACTCTTATGTTCCCCAAACGGCCAAAGTCCTCAAAAGCAAGGAAAGCTTGGGAAACTGTCACACCTTGGAGACAATCTGGTACTCTCCGTGGATAGTTCTAGGACACATAGAAAACCAAACAGCAAACAAAAACCCAAAACGTTAAACCAAGGAAATCTGAATAAAGGATGGACTTTGAATAATAATGATGTAGCAGTATGGGCTTAACTATCTGTGACAAATATAAAATACAAATGTAGGATGTTATCAAAGAGGGAAATGAAGCATGGAGCATATGAGAGGACTCTGTTTGCACAATTTTTCTTTAAATCTACAATTTTCTATAATAAAAGGCAAAATGTAAAAATTTGCGCACAAGAGTATTGTTTGTCAACCATAGAAAACAATTCTTTTCCTATCTTTTCTCCTCTAAGATATACTTACTTATAAGTGGTGGTGGGCTGGTTGCACACACCTGTGATCCCAGCACTCGGGAGGCTGAGGCACAATAATCACTGCAGGTTTGAGGCCAGGCTGGGCTACATAGAAAGCTCAAGGTCAGTATAAACTACACTCTACCATTCTAATCTATCATCTGACCATTTTATCATACAATAATCACTAAGGATATTATACTAGCAAGGTTTGGATGCATTCATATATATTTTAAAATGTTATCTTTGACAGATTAAAACAGGAAATTCTTGGGGTGTTTGCAAAGAAAAAAGGACAAAGAATCAGATTACAAGCTTCATACTGCCACCATGGGCACTTCCTGATGAATGCGCTGTGACTACACTCAGCTTCCCAGCACACCCTTCCCCTAGGGAGGCAGAGAGGCAGGACTTGCATCCGGGTCCCCTAGCACTGCCCAGCTGTAGCACCAAGGGAAATAATTCATCTCTGTAAGATTCAGACTTTGCATTTGGGACCAAAAAATAGTAATCTCTGCCCTCAGGTTAGTTGTTAATGTTATATGAGTTCATGTACCTAGAATGCTCGGCACAGTGGCCAGCACCTACGAATTCTTAATGAATGGTAAACATCCACAGGTCCCTAAGGATAGAGCTAAATGTTTAAATCAATCAATAAATAAGGGGCACAGTCAACTCTCCTGCACAGGTTTTCAGATAGCTGAACTAGAGCATAGTTGCGTGCATCCCTAGTCCTTCCGTGTGTGACAGGCGTAGCGATTTCCTTTCAAAAGCATGGTGTGGAATACAGGGTTAGCAGGGAAACATGCCACAATGTTTTGACCATCAAAATTGATCCTCGTGCTGGTAACACCCCGTGATAAGAATGGGACTGGCCTCTTGTGAACTCCCTCCCTCCCCAAAGCCCCTGTCTAACCATCAGGAAAGCCTGGAACAAACCCAAGCCCAGCCCAAGAACAAGCTATAAAATGCTTGGCCAGGCCTCCTCAAAGCAGTCAGGGTCAGAAAAAAATGAAGAAAGCCTGAGAAAAATCCACCTAAAGGAGTCGAAGGAAACATGACAGTTAAAAGATGATTTATTGGATGGGATCTTAGAACATGAAAAGCACATTAAGTTAAAACTAAGGAAATCTGAGGAAAAAAATGTGAGCTTTATTAGATAACGAAATCAGTATAAGGTTTTCCATTAGCTGCGATAAATGTGCCATCCTAATGTGAGCTGTGAACCATAGGCCGGAAAGCGGGGTTTGGAGCAAATGGGAACTCTTCATACTACTCTCTTCCTAAATTATTTTTGTGAGACTGAAACTATGCCTACACTAAAAAGTTCATTAAAAATGAATGTGAACACGCCGGCCCCTGCTCTGGTGCACACTGAGCCAGTGATGGAGTCTGGGCGTGGTGGCGCGCACCTATAATCCCAGGACTTGGGAGATATAAGCGGGAAGATCACTATGAGTCAGTAATGAGACCCTGTACAAAAAAAAAGAAAGTGAAAAAATTCATTAAAAAAACAGTTACTATAATGCATTCATTGCAGTAAGAGCCACCTATTTTAACCTGTTTTAATCATCTTGTTAAAATAACCGCGCATACCTGATCACAATGTTAGCATTTAGATTTAGACTGAGAGTAGAAACCAAGTTTTTAACAGAACAAACCTTGATTCCCTGAGATGACTCTGCCCCCTAGTGGCTTAAAATTCAATATGCAGTTAGAACAGGACGCCTCTTAGGCTCCTCCTACATTTGTGTGTTTGGTTTGGTCTGGGGTTTTTTTTTATTATTATTATTATTTTTTTATTCACGCAATTTTGCAGCACGTAATTACTACATGCATCATGGAGAATCAGTACTGGTACATAACACGCTGTCATTCTTTTTTATCACTTGCTCTCCTCTCTCTTCCTCACTCCATCTACTGATCCCCTTCTCTTTTGCAAAATATCTGTGTCCCTGTTCTCTAGTATTTATCTTTTATTTTGCCATTTAGTTCACTTATATCTTGGATTTCTCATATAAGAAGAACTGTGCAATACTAAGTTTATTGTCTGATTTATTTCATTTAATATGGTCTCAAGATACACCTATTTTCCTACAAATAGCTCATTCAGCATTCTTTGCAGAAAAGTAATATTCCTTTGTGTATACACGCCGTGCTTTCTTTATTTATCCACACGGATGGGCCTATAGACCACCTTAAAGACATGGCTGTGAGTTGTGCTGTGATAAACATCAATATGCATGCATCTCTGTAGTACAGTGTCATTAACCTTTAGGGATGGCTCTAATCCTAGAAAGAGACTGGCTACCTCCACTTTTTGAAGAATCTCCACACTCATTTCTATAGTAGTTTTACTAGTTTGCACATCCAGTCACAACTTAAAAAAAAAAAAGCTCCTCTTCCCCGACAACCTCACCAGAACTGGCTACTATTTTATTTCTTGATGATGGGGGCCAGTCACTTTTCAAAGAATCAGAATGTACTACCAGTATCTGATCTTCTGGGACTGTAGCTCAATTTGTCCAGATAGGCAAACCTTTAGCCACCTGCTGATCAGTAAGGAAACCAGCACACATGTGGTGGGAGCCACCCAGGGGCTGCCGGGGCTCAGCGTCAGGGCCCTGGGACCACGTGATAGATCAGCTTCAACAAATTTAATGTGGACTGTATATCCAATTCACTTGAAAAATTTACTCCTGGGATAAATACTTTGGGTGGCATTTTTTTATTTTTAGGTTTGGATACAAATTAAGAAAAATGTCTGGCTTCCACCAGCTTGATTGACTTGATAGAAATGCCAATTCCAAAACTGAAATAACTTGGAATAGTGGTCCCCAACTCAGAGTGGTTTGCTCCCAAAGGACCATCTGGTGATATCTGTAGGTACTTTTGGCCTGAGCAGTACACAAACTACTGGCACTGAGTGGGTGGAGACCAGAGATGCTGCCAAAGTCCCACAGTGCACAGAAAAGCCACCCACAGTAAACAGGTGTCGGGCAAGCTGACCAGCAGCACACACCTGTAGTCTTAGCACTGTGAAGAGCGGAAGCAGCAGGATCACAAGTTCAAAGTGAGGCTAGGCATTTTAAAAGGCCTGAAAACACAGCTCAAAATTCAATCCCCAGTTAAGGAAAACAGAATCCTGCAGCTTAGGGCTGGGGATGTAACTCAGCAATAGAGCACTGCCCAGCGTGTTCTGGGCTCTGGGTTCAAACCCCAGCACTACAAAAAAAAAAAAAAAAATCCAGCTTAAAGGGTCAATAATATAAAATTTGAGAAATATTAATTTATACTAAGGGAGCAAAAGATCTAATGTGTCTCTGAGGTTCTCACCCTCTTTCAGGGTTCCCAGGAATCACCATCCATGGGTCATGTGGGAATCAACCTCATCCACGTCATCATGGCAGAGCGATTTCAGTTGACACCTGGGTTATGGTGCCAGATACCAAAAATGAATTAATGAAGGCTCTCATTTCAAATAGCAGAAACTAGCTCTAGAGAAATGGAGACAGGAATATAATAACTGCATAGAGTCGCTGGGAGGGCGGGGGAACTGTTCCAGCAGCAAAGAAGGAAAGAACGACTTGCCAAGCGTGCCCCAGAGCTGCCCCTTGAAGACGCAGAGCCCCAGCACTAGCACAGACACTACTGGAAGAAAGGACGCATGCACTAGCATCAGGATGCCAAGGCTGCCTTCTGAAGGACGGGAAGCATGGCCCCACTTTAAAGGCGTGGAAGTGTCTTCCCATGTTAGCACGAGGAGACGAAAATTCAGCCACCTAGGCGCCAAGCCTTGGGATCACCTTTGACACCATAAACATAATCTAAGTCAAAGCATAGTTGAATAGTCCCCTCCTCGATGGTGTCTCTGCTTTCAGGCTTTGGCCTTTATCCAACACCATGACCACCCGTAAGTGAACTGCTGGGGGTGAGAGCCACTGAGCCAGAAGTCATTGAAACAGGTGAGAGCAATACCAGGCTGCAGCGCCTGAAGCAGTCCAAGGGGTCAATGTCAGCAGTTAGTCACTAGGCAACCCTGGGTTACAGGATACTAATTTTACAAAGGTAGAATAAATGCCCCTGCTGTTGTTCTGGGGGTCTTCTGCCAATCAAGCAAAAGGGCCATGTCTTAGTTACTTTTTACTCATTGCTGGGACAAATACCTGACACCCAAAATGAAGAAAGGAAAGGTTTATTTAACTCACAGTTCCTGGAGGTTTCAGCCCATACTCGGCTGGATGCAAGGCTGAAGGGCACAGGGCAGAGAGCAGCAATTCATGGCAGTGGAACAGCAACAGTGTCGACAGAGGCAACAGAACAACCAGGGCAGCAGAGAGCAACAGCTGGAGTCTGCCTCTCTGTCTCTCTTTATATTACATTCAGGCTCTCCGCCTCAGCCTATCCACTTTAGGCCACACCAATAATCCCAAAAGAACTCAGACCCATAATCCCAGGGGTCATGGACCAAGTCTCAAACTCTAGAAGTCTCTGCCCCATGATTGCGTGAAGCTTTGGGGGGATAACTAGACATAAACCATAACAGGCCACCACCTGCTCCGGCTCTTGTCCTTTTATCTCTATTTTCCTCATCTCTGCTGCTGTTTCTCCCCAGGGTACCCAAGAGCCCAGTGAGTTCTCACATTTGGCTCCTGAATAGGATGCAGGGTAGGAGATAAGCGGGCAGCAGGCACACTTGCAAAGAGCACACGAGAGGGAAGGGGAGGGGAGGGAATTGGTCCGAGCCAGCGTTCAGCACAAGCATGCATCGGCACTGGCATATCAGGTGTAAGCTTGAGTACGGAGGCTCCCTAGGGCCAGAAACAGGTTCTTAAAGACCAGAGATGGGTTCGTTAAGGCCAACAATGGGTTCAGTAGGGCCACAGAGGTAAACGAGCTTTAAGAAAGAAATGTTTGAGAGAAGCCAAAAAGAGAGAGAGAAAGAATTATTGGATTTAAAAGGAAACAGATGGAGTCTCGAGAACCACAGATGTTCATAGATGTATATAAACATGTTCATTGTTTTCTCGGTTCCTGTATTTACTGTACTTTTTGTTTTGCTTTGTTCTGTTTTGTTTTTTGTCTTTTTAAGACAGGGTCTCACTATGCAGTTCAGGCTGGCCTGAAGCTCACTTTTGTAGCTCATGCTGGTCTCGAACTCACTGATCCTCCTGCCTCAGCCTCCCAAGTGCTCGGATTACAGGCGTGCGCCACCATGCCCAGCTGTACTTTTTAAGACCACTATAAAGGACATAGCATGGAGTACTTAACATGCTTTAAAATCAAGTCCCAAATGACACAAGGGCAGTGGAGTAAAGGCACCACTTAAACCCTCTAGCTTGGAACAATTAGATGAAAAAGGAAAAAACTCTTTTAAATTGCACCACAGAGCAGGGACTGTTCAGATAGCTCAACAGACCAATGCACCTGCTTAGGCAGAGCACAGGGTGGGGGCCAATCCCTGGCATGCCGTGCCAGCCCCACCCCTGGAGCATGCAGAGATGGTGATTGAGAGTGAGTGTGGTTGCACACACTTGCAATCCCAGCACTTGAGAGGCTGAAGACAGGAGGATCGCTATGAGTCCAAGCTGCATAGTGAGACTCTGTACCCAATACGTTAAATGAATGAGTAAATAAATAAATTTGTGACACAGCTAGTTCCAAGCAGTGCCACCAGGGAAGAGGGGCACAGACAAGATTGAAGAAGGCGGGCCTAGGCAGGCCTAGCTGAGATCCCCAGCCTCCTGCACGTCCATCTGACTGATGTCCCCACAGTGGCTGGTGCATGGCACCACCGACAGTCCTGTGCACCTGGGGGTAAGCAGGAGGGGCTTGATTATGGAGCGCTGTGGCCTTGGCATTCCCTGTATGTGTTGCTGCCACTATAAATTTGTTCCACTCAAAATAGTATCCATCTTTAAAATCTTGGCAAAAACTAAACATCCAGTCCTCAGAACCAGAGCAGCGGCAGCACACACAGTGACTGGCCACATGATGAGAGCCTCCGTGTGGCTTCAGCAGGGGTGTATGGGCAAGCCAGCCATTCCCAGTGCTACCAGCCCACCCAACCATGAGGCAATAGATTAGAAGCAGCAACAGAGGCAGAGCCCCAGTACAACAAGGTCTCCAGGTCTCACTTGTGTCATCTCTGCTGATTACAGGAAAAATCAAAATTATAATTCAATCCACTCGAAACACCATTCAAATCACCCCAAACTCTCATATTGCTCAATGCGTCATTCTCTTGTTTGACAAAAATTTAAAAATTATAAATAATTTTAAAGGATATATTGGATTAAAAAATAAAAATCAGTTAGTTAAAGGAAAAATGTTTTAAAGGGCTTTTCAAGTGCAAGTGCAGATGGCCATCCAGGTAAGCTAGCCACAGGTGTGTAGGAGCAAAGGTACTGGTTTGCTGACCTGGAGAGGTACAGAGGCCATTCCACCAGAAGCAGAGCCGCCTCCTTGCAGAAAAGCAAGAAATAGAAGGCTCGCACTCTCCATTAAAATTGACAGTAAAAGAAAAGCACTGAAATTTTTAACTTAAAGCAAAAGGTTGTTTCCATCTTTGAAATAAATTTTTTGGCTTAAAAAATCATATTTCATAAGATATATCATAATGGGGATATTATAAAAGATTACTTAAGGTTATCCTGATCCCCAATAAGATTGATTGCTTACATTATAGTCCTAAATTTATTTGGTGCAGTAAAAGCTTTGATATCTTACAAACAAATATAGATACTGAAACACAGTCTAAAAGCAATGGTGTTTAAACAGACACTTCTTCTTTGACATCCCATTTAAATAACAGCAGGCCTACTGTTATACTCCAAAGGGGTATAACCTGTAACATCTTCATATTTGGGCAAATTATCCAACAAAAACATATTGTGCCCTAAACTGTTCAGATCAACCCAAAATTATTTTCAGGTTTTATTTAGTAATATTAACTGGCTCCAGTCAAAGTTTGGGCTAATCTTTCAGATTAAGTTAGATTAATTTGCCTGTTTTCACAGATGAGAGTCATATAAGGTTAAGGGAGGCTGGGGCCGGGGAGATAGCTCGTAGAATAAATGCTTGCCTGGCAAACACAAGGGCCTGAGTTCAATCCCTGGTCCTGCAAAAACATATACATACATATATACATACATACATACATACATACATACAATCATAAATAAAATAAGCGGACTTGGCATTTAAAAAAAAAAAGAAAGAAAGAAAAAACCAGGTGAGGTGGCGCACACCTGTAATCCCAGCACTCAGGAGGCTGAGGCAGGAGGATCGGTGCGAGCTCAAGACCAGCCTGGGCTACAAAACTGAGCTCAAGGCCAGCCTGAACTGTACAGCAAGACCCTGTCTCAAAAAGACAAAAAAAAAAAATCATACCAGGAATCAATCTTCTCTCCAACTTTACTTATCAATATATACTATTAAATTTTTATTTAAAAAAATTAAAGTACAGCAGTGATGGAATGAAAATTCCATCAGGTAGATAAAAAAAAAGAACACTTTATTTGAGATAAAGGATGTGCTTATGTTTTTCCAGAGAATTTTGAGGGACCTATTTGGGCTGTTAGGCTGTGTCACAAAGCCAGATTTGGAGAAAAAGTTTACAACAATGAGGCCTGATTCAGCCTGAAGCCTACCGAAGGACCTGACAAAACAAATCTCAAGTCTGATTAATTGAGGGAGCATAAAGAGATAACTGAGCTAAACGCTTCCAATACTGGGGGCCCAGCAGGATGGCTGAGTGGTCTAAAGCACCTGCTTAGGAAAGCTTGGGCGGCTGCAGGGCCTGCGGTTCCATCCCTGGCACCACATGCTGTGCCAGCCCTGCCCTCAGGGCAAGCTGAGCCAGCCATAAAAATAAATAAACAAACAAACAAGAGTTCTGAAACAAGAAAAAAATAAAATAAACATATTTTTTTAAAAAGCTTCCAATATTCTTAAGATAAAATACAAAATAAGGATATTATAGATAAAAGATACTGCTCCTTCCAAACTTTCCTGATACAAGATCCCTGATAACTGGCACACAACAAAATCTGACTAATCTATAGTTATATATTTCTAAAACTTATAATAGAGTTGTTAACTTCAATTTAATCAAGAACATATTTGAGTGCACTCTGATTTTGTAAAGATGTTTGTGTGCTTTGTGTTTTTATTCGTGTGTTTTTATGTCATTCCATGAATAGCTATTCCTCTTACTTGAGTTCAAAAGTTTTTCTGGTTTTTGATCATTTAATCACAAAACAATTTGGGATATAGGCTTAAAAGCATGCTTTCTCCTGAGTTAACAGCTGATGTGCTATCAAAATTGATTTACTCACAGGTCACTAAAAAAATATAAGCTAAAGGGTCAGCAAGATAACTCAGAGGTATAAACACTTGCCTAGCAAGCACAAGCTCATGAGTTCTATCCCCAGTACCCCCCAAAAAAATAATAATAAGTAATAAGTAAAATTAATTCAAACTTTCTTTTTTTTTTTTCTTTTTGAGACAGGGTCTCGCTATGCAGTTCAGACTGGCCTTGAGCTCACTTTTGTAGCCCAATCTGGTCTCGAACTCGCACCAATCCTCCTGCCTCGGCCTTCCAAGTGCTGAGATTACAGGTGTGCACCACCACGCCCATCCAAACTTTCTTAAAGTGAGGAGAGATTATTGGTGAAGACTACAATTCATGAATAGAGGTGTGACCAACCTTTGTTCATTAATCAGGAGCTCCCAGTAACTCCATAGACTCTTGGAAAGCACCCTCAATAATTTGGTCAATGGTTAAAAGATAAAGGTTTTCAGAAAAAATAAAGTTTTACAATAATGTTTTCGCATAAGTTATTCTAGGTACAAAACTAAATTAAGAAATAAGGATTTTTTGCATGTGTATGGTGATTTGTTATAATTAATCTCACAGTGTATTAAATGTATTCATGAATCCAAATGTAAGGTCTTCCAAATGTAAAAGAAAAATTGTTTATGTGGTTTGTAGATCTTTGACCTCAGAGCAGTATCTTTGACCTTCACATTCATTTTAAGAATACACGTGGCTTACCTGGTTGTGGGGCCTTTGGAACTGAGCCACTCTACCAGTTTCCCGGGGTCTCCAGTTTATGGAGAATATAGTGGCTGGACTATTGTCCACAGCAGACTGTATTGTAGGAATGACAATATCTTTATTAATTATTTGCTGGCATACACTACATGCTCACCTCCTTACAAAATTGAGAGCACACATGGCCAATTTCTGTCTTTTCTTTGAACATCGTGGAAGCGAGGTCATGGCTTGGGCATTGAGATTTATGGCTACATACGGGCATATAGTTTCACTCTACTTCCTTTAATTGGCCTTGCTTCTTCCCTTCACTCTTTCACATTTGTGAAGTTTTAACAAGGCAGGGGAAGGAGCAAAGGATGGGGCAATTCAGGCAGGGCCAGACAGGGGTGACAGAGGTAGGAGTCAAACTAGGGCAGACTGATACTGAGCCAGAGCTCCTTTGGCTCAGAGTGAAGTCAACCAAGGGCCACTGTCTCCTCCAACAGTCTGTCATGGGGTTTGTCTACCTCCCAGAGTGAACCAATTGGCATCCAGAACTGTAAGATAATAAGTTAGTGTTGTTTTATGTCCCCAAATTTGGAGCAAGTTGTTAAAGCTGCAATGAAAAATTGGTACAATCTGGAACTGATTCTACATGATACCGGGGGCTCTGTGTGCTTTGCCTTTATTACCTAGAATCATAGAAAAAAAA
>PVJA010043932.1:0-16469 GCA_004027025.1 Myocastor coypus | reverse complement strand
ACATCAATAGGGAGGTGGGTCATGCCCACACACTGTACTCTGTAGAATGATTGTGAGGACAATATGCAATATGTCAACTTTCAAAAAAAAGAAAGGGGAAAAGAAAAAAAAAAGTAATGTTGATTGAATGTGTGAATGTTTAATTGATTGAGCAACCTTATATACCTATATGTATTAATCTAAACTGATCTGATGATGAAAATATGTAATATAACCATTGTTAAATTTATACCATAAAAATATTAAATAAAAAAAAATTATGTCTGGCTCAGCCTACCCTGGGGGTGGGGCTGGTACAGCATGTGGTGCTGGGGATCAAACCGCAGTCCTTGCACTTGCCTGAGCTTGCATAAGCAGGCACTTTAGACCACTGAGCCATCTCGCCCCCCCAAGAAACAATTTTAAGTAAAAATAAAACCACTATCCTACTGAATTTCTAAAATTTATTTAATGTGATATGTGATGATGTTCATAACATAGATATAAATTTCAAAATCTCATTCTTCAACTGATGCTTGCTATTTAATTTTGTAAGAGTTTTTAGTACAGGGTCTCCAGGGGCTACAGGATTTCACTATGTAGATTGCACTCATAGTAATTCTCCTGCTTTCAGCCTCCCAGGTGTTGGAATTATAGGTGCGTGCCACCACATCCAGTTTCAATTGCCATCTCAGGGTGCCCCAGGGATTGAACCCTAGCCACTGAACTCTGCTTAAGCAGGCACTTTAGTCTGCTCTCTGGCCAGCCCTTTGCTATTTTATTTAAATATGGAATAAATGATTTGTCTACACCAATTATAGCAGAAGATTCCCCCTCCCCTCACCGCCCAGCCAATGTGCTGCAGTTTGTTGTGTGCCAAGGTAGTAGCTCTGGTTACAGTTCCTGTTACTTGTGTTTCCTGGAACTGACTGGTCACTATGATACATACCTGTCGTTATCATTCATATTTCAAGAACCAATCCCCAGTTGTGAAGCCGTTCTGCCTCTGTACTTCATGCTTGCTCATCCCATATGAGCCCTAGACCACCAGAGGTCAGGCCCTGATATTTTTGGAATGATCTTAAACAGTGCCTGTTGTTGTAAAATAAATCTTCCTCCAAATCCTGGGTGCTGTTTTCGTCTTCTGCTCACCGTTGTACAATAATATGACATTACTTAAAACTTTGTGACAATACATAGAAATGTAGACTGACATATGATTGCCATATTTTAGCATAAGAAAAGATAAAGACACAAGCTAGTTGTGACATAACACACTTGTAATCCCTCAGGTTCTTAAAGGGATGAGGCAGGAAGATCTCAAGTTAGAGGTCAATCTGGATTACACAGCAAGTACAAAGCCAGCCTCAGTTAGTGTAGCAATGCCTGTGTCACCCATCCCCCCGAATTAATCCATTAACCAAGATGTAATGACCTGAGTTTCCTTTTCTGATTAGGTTTGTCTTGAAGTCTACTTTGTCTGAAAATAGAATAGCTATTCCTGATTGTGTTTGGCTGGGAATATTGTTTTCTATTCTTTCAGTTTTAGACTATAAATTTATTTTTAGATTAAATCTCTTTCATTCTGTCTCTTGCTTTTTTGAGGCAGAATCTTGCTCTGTAATCTAGTCTGGCCTTGGATTTACTACGTAGTCCAGGCTAGCCTGGAACTCATAGCAATCCTTTTGTCTCAGCCTCCCCAGTGCTGGGGTTATAGCTGTGTGCCACTATGCCTCACTAAATATTGGGTTTTGTTTTTTGATTCAATCTGCCAATCTGTGTCTTTTGACTGACCAGTTGAGGCCATTCACATTGAGAATTGTTGCTGATATGTTTTAAATTATTTTTATCATTGCTTTATTTTATTGTTGTTTCCTTTCTTCTCCTTAATTAATCACTGTAATTAACATATTAATGCCATTAAACTTTTTAGCATTATTGATTTCATCTATCTCTCTCCTTTGTTTTTTTTGGGGGGGGGTTGGGGGTATCAGGAATCAAACTCATGACCTTGTGTTTGCTAGGCAGACACTGTGCCACTGAGCTGCATTCCAAGCCCTTAATTATCTCTTTTTTAAAGGTATCTTTAAGAATGTTGTGGAATGCAGATCTGATGGGCAGGACTTTCTTTAGGTACTCTTTGGCAGGGAAAGATCTATGCTTTCAACAATTTTGAAGGGGTTTTGTAGGCTATCTTAGGCTGAGCTGGAAATTGCTTTGCCTCCCCCCAATTTTTCACTAGTACATATTTGCTAAACTTAATGATCACATTTGTTGTATGGAATTTGTAACTGTGCATAATATATTTTTTCCATTTCTTTCCCAACTTATATAACATTTTTTTTTTCATTTTGGAAATTTTTTTATTCAAATTTTTTTATTTTTAAAGAGTACAAAATAGTATTAAAATAGAAAAGATTGCAAGGGATACAGAATTTCACTTAACAAAGTAATACGAATTTCACAGTATTTGTTGTAATGCAGTGTTGTCCTCCAACCAGTTATTCATATTACCAGACACATGCATACAAAATTGGAAGAAATGGAAAAAGAAAGAAATGTATAAGAAGAGCAAACGTACAAACAATTGAAAAAAGGGAATAAAACAACCTAAACATTATCTACTTTCTTCTACAGACTAACATAAATCTACAGTACACTTGTTCAAATCATCCTGCTTACATACATAGATATATCTCTTTCCCCCAAACCAGTCCTGTTCTTCTGCTTAACTCAGTAACTCTCTCCTTTTGAATAATTGCACTTTCTTTTCCCAGTCTTCATGGATCCCTTCAAATTCCATTTTCTCTTTCAGGTTGTAACACTAAGGAAACAACATGATGTTTGTACATGTGGGTCTGATTTATTTCACTTAGGAGTATAGCCTCTAGTTGTATCCACTTAACTACAAAAGATTTAAATTTATTCTATTTTATAATTGAATAATACTCCATTGTGTAAAAATGCCACATCTTGGACTGGGGAGGTAGCCAAGTGGCATAAGTGCCTGCCTGACAAGCACAAAGCCCTGAATTTGATCCCCAGTACTGCAAAAGCAAAACAAAACAAAACAAAACAAATCAAAACCTACAGCCTTTTTATCCATTCCTCAGTTTATGGGCATCTGGACTATTTCCAGGATTTAGCTATAACAAGTTGTGCTGCTATAAACATAGGTGCACATATATTGCTGTGATACAATGTTTTCAGTTTTTCTAGAAAAATATCCCAGAGGAGAAGAGCTAGCTTGAATGGCTTCGCTGATCCTAACTTTATGAGGAATCTCTAACAGAATTCCATAGTGGTTGTACCAGTCTCCACTCCTATCAACAGTGGGGAAGAGTTCTTTTTTTCTCCACAGCCTCTCCAGCATTTGGTATTGGCTTGATGTTTTACATTCTTTCTGGAGTGAGATGGAATCTCAATGTTGTTTTAATTTGCATTTCTTGAATGAGCAATGATGTTGAACATTTTTTCATATACTTACTAGCCATTTGTACTTCGTCATCTGAAATTGCCTATCTACTTCAGATGCCCATTTTTGGATTGGATCTTTGAAAATGGGGGGCCTGATTTTTAAAAATTCTTTATATGTTCTAGATAGAAGACCCTCATTAGGGGGGACAGTTGGCTATAATTTTTTCCTAGTTTATGTGTTTTATTTTTACTCTGTTGGGGCTCTGATTTGAAGTGCAGAAACTTTTCAAAAAGATGATATCCCAGTTGTTGATTCTTTGAAGTATTTCCTGTGCAGTTGGATTTTAGTTCATGGACTCTACCTACACTTACGTCTTTAAGACTTTTACCTATATTTTCCTCCAGAAGATCTAGTGTTTCTGTTTTAATATTAAATATTTGATCCATTTTGACTATAGTATAGTTGATGGTGATAGGCATGGGTCTAGTTTTAGTCTTTGGCATGTGGAAAGCTGATTTTTCCAGTAGTATTTATTAAAGAGGCTATCTTTGTTCCAGTGAGCATGATAAGTTCCTTTATCAAAGATAAGGTGTCAGAGTGTGTTTGCAGTTGTGTCTGTATCTTCTAATTTGTTCCACTGATCCTCAGGTCTGTCTCTATGCCAGTACCATGCTGGTTTTATTATGGTAGCTTTTCTAGTATAATTTTAGGTCAAGGATTGTGATACCTCTTGCCTTCCACCCCCTCCCTTTTTTTTTAGAACAACTCAGCAAAATAAAATTCTGGTTTCTTGTTGGTCAACATTGTTTCACACGTACATCAAACAGGTAAAAAAAAAAAAAAAAAACCTTTTATCTTTGGCCTTTTTAACCATCTCATACAAACCAACTACTTATAGTACAGCTAAGTACATACACAAAATATGTTACTGGAATGCTCAGAATAAAATCGCTTTTGTTGTTGTTGTTTTTGCTTATTTTTACAAAGTTTTTTTTTCTCCTTTGAGATTATAATGAACATGGTCACACCACAAGTAAAGTCGGAAGTAGGACAGAGGACACTCAGAAGGCTGGTTTGGTCATCCGTAATTATCAAAACTGGCTGACCCCTAACAATATGTACAAAAATATAAAATGTAAATAAAAAATACAAACAAATTTTCCTTTTAAAGTACTTTTATGAAAAAAAGCAGGGCCTTGGAAGTTTTGGTTCTTTTTCCTTCCTGTTGCAAATTCACGTGTGGTTTCGGTGGGGCAGTGGTGGGGAGCAGTGTCGTCTGCTGGTGGTGCTGCCGCAACGGGCTGGGTGCCTCTCTACTCGAAGGTGACCACGTTTAGATTCTTTTTAAAAAATTTTATTTATTTATTTATTTATTTATTTATTTATTTATTTATTTACCTTTGTTTGTTTATTCACTCATTTTTATGGCTGGCTCAGCCTGCCCTGAGGGCAGAGCTGGCGCAGCATGTGGTGCTGGGGATCGAACCGCGGCCCCTGAAGCCACCCAAGCTTTCCCAAGCAGGTGCTTTAGACCACTGAGCCATCCTGCTGGGCCCCAACCACGTTTAGATTCTGAGACAGGAAGTGAAGGGTGAATAGGTCACGGTGGCCTTTTTTTAGTTACCTTTTCCTTTTTCGTTGTCTAGTCATCCTCGTCGGCCTTCTGCTTCTTGGGATCCACTTCGTCGTTCTCAGCTGCCCCTTGCCCGTAGTTCCTTCTGCCTCCTCATCCTCATCTCCATCCTCTTCCTGATCATCACCTTCCTCCTCCTCCTCTTCCTCCTCCACGCCTTCTTCTTCCTCCTCGTCCACATCCTTGTAGGCCTCCTGCTCGCCATTCTCCTCGTTAGCATTTCGGTTCGCGGAGGCGTCTCTGCCGTTTTCCGCCTCCTCCACAACCTCCTTCTTCTCCTTCAAGTCCTTGGTGGTGATCTCGGAGCTGGTGTCCATGGCCGCGTCTGACATGGTGGGGCACGCTGGTGGTTCGGTGCAACGGGTGAAAAAGAAAGCGAGAGTTCCCAGACTCTGGCGAGGCAGCTGCCAGAGAGGCGGCGGAGGTGCGCGGCGGAGGTGGCTGTGGCGAGCAGAGAGCCGGACCCGGGAACAATGCAAAGATGGCTTTTCAGTGCAGCCAGTGGCGCCCTCCTGCCTTTCCTTTGTTTGCCAGTTTTCCTTTTGATATTCTGAGTCTCTTCTGGTTTCAAATGAATTTGAGACAGGTTTTCCCTAGTTTTGTGAGGCATATAATGTTATTTTAATCAGGATTGCACTGACTCTATATAAGTTTTGGGAGTATGGCCATTTTCATAATGGTGGTTCTTCCTATCCAGGAGTATAGAATATCTTTTCATTTTCTCAATTCCTCTTCAGTCTCTTATTTCAGAGAAACAATTTTCCCGAGAACAACTTTTACTTTCCTTGTGAGACTGATTCCTAAGTATTTCTTTTTTTGGGGAGGGACATGTTATGGTGAAAGGTGTAGTTTTTGTAACTTCTCTCTCACTGTGTTCATTGTTTAGGTTTTATCTACATCCTGCTATGCTGCTAGATTTGGTGATTACATCTACAAGACTCTTGGTGAAGTTTTTGGGCTCCTCTATGTAGAATATCTTATCATCTGTAAATAATAATTTCACTTCTTTCTCAAGGGTTTTTTTTTGCAGTACCAGGGATTGAACTCGAGACCTTAGGCTTGTTAGGCAAGCACTTATTCCACTGAGCTAGCTCCCTGGCTTCTTTTTCAGTTTTCATCCCCTTTATTTCTCACTCTCATCTAATTGCTCTGGCTACTGTTCCCAAAACTATATTGGATAGGGGTAGAGCCAGTGGACAGCCTTCTCTTGTTCCTGACTTTAAAGTAAAGGCCTTCAGTTTTTGCCTATTTCATATGATGTTGGCTGTTGGCTTTTCATACATGGATTTTATCAGGTTGAGAAGTATACCGCCTATTCTGATTCTCTGTGTTCTATTTTTTATTATAAATGAGTGTTGGACTTTGTTAGAAGCTTTTTCTGCATCTATTGAGATGGTCATGTGGTTTTTGTTTTGGGCTGTATTGATGTGGTGTATTACATTTATGGATTTCAGTATATTGACTCATTCCTGCAATCTTGAAATGAATCCCACTTGATGGAAATGTATAATCTTTATGATGATTTCATTCTGTTTGCTAGCATTTTATTGAGAATTTTTGCATCTATATTCACTAGAGAGATTGGTCTGTACTTCTCTTTTTTACTTGGATCTTTCTCTGGTTTTGGAATCAGAGTAATGCCTGTAGGCATGAGTTTGGGAGAACTGCTTCCCTTTCAATTTCATTAAAGAGTTTGAGAAAAGTTGATAGTAAATCTTCTCTAAATTTCTTTTAGAATCCAGCTGTGAATCCATGGGGACCTGGGTTATTTTTTTTGTTGGTAGTTTTTTTTAAATTATATTTTCAATTTTGTTTCTCATTCATGGGTTATTCAGAGCTTGTATATCTTCTTGACTCAGCCTTGGTATTTTGCATATATCTAGGAAAAGTGTCTATTTTTTTTCATTTTCCATCCTGTGAGAGTAAAGATATACTTTATCTATCTATCTATCTATCTATCTATCATACATATATAACAGTATATGTATACTATATATAGTATATATACTAATATATAACATATATAATATATAGCTGTATATATGTATACTATATATACTATATATGCTATATACTAGTATATATACTATATATAGCATATATTATTATGTATATATATTATATATATATATATATTTTTTTTTTTTTTTTAAAGTTTCTAATACTAGGAGAAAATAGCATACTGTTTTTTTTTTTTGTGGGGGGTGTGCAGGGTTTCACTACACAGCTCCAACTCATAGTCATCCTCCTGTTTCCTGTCCCCCAAGTGCTGGGATTTCATGTGCATGCCACCACACCTGGACTCCATCATTGGCTCAGGGCACCCAAGAGTGGGGCTCATGTGGCATGCTGTGCCAGGCATAGAACCCTGGCTGCTGTGCTTCCCTAAGGAAGTATTTAGTCTGCTGAGCTATACCACCAGCTCTTATACCATGTCTTATAAGTAGATTGTAAGTCAAAGATACAGTATGAATCATAAAACAAAAATTATAATTAAACAATATTCAGAAAATTAATTAAATATTAATTAAATGTTAAATTAAACATTTCACAACAATATTCTAAAATTCAAATCGAGTGGTGAGTCCAACTTAGAGTCCAGAATGTTGTATATCATATGTATGAATCTGTAATCAATTCAGAGTGTTTGCATAGCATTTGAATAGGTTAATATATATAAAAATATCAACTAAGAAAATGTTTCTATGGTAGTAAAGAATTACTAAGAGTAAAACATAACATATAAATACTGGAATGGCAAATATATGACCAACACTTCTAGCAGTTTGATACTACTCCTTCATGTTTATACAGTCCTTAGGTAAGATTATCTATAGTTTTTGTTACCATTCAAAGAACAAACCACTGATTAAAACCACTTCAGGCTCTATTAAATAATACGGAGTCCTAAGCTAAAAGGTTAAAATTTATATGCTACTTAACAAACATCATTATTTGTCTCATGACTATGAAAGTTGGTTCTAGCAACAAACTCTTTGAAGACAAAATTCATCTTTTTTTTTTTTTTTTTTTTTGTGCAGCTGGGGGTTGAACTCAGGTCCTTACACTTGCCAGGCAAGTGCTTATTCTACTGAGCTATCTCTCCAGCCCCAAAATTTGCCTCTTTTGAGTTTTGATCCAGAAATTCAACAACAATCACAAAATCCACAGTCTCATGAATATTAACATATCACAAGAGTCAACAAAACTTACCACAATATCATCCCAAACATGGAGATCTATAATTATAAGTAATATAGACACAAACCAAATATCGATATATAGGGAATATGTATTAAATAAAACCACCATAATGATAGATGAAAATTGAACAGTAATAGCAATGGAATCAACTAAATGTCTAAGATTTGTAAATAATAATACTACTAAAGGTGGAGGGGACAGAGGAGACTGAGTTATATAAAAATTGTAAAATATAGGAAGGAAAGGTGAGAAGAGGAGAAAAAGATGAAATAAAAATTCTATAATGAGCTGGGCATGGTGGCACACATCTACAATCCCAGTGCATGGAAGCTGGGACAGGATGATCCCTGCAAGTGAGGCCAGCCTAGACTACATAGTGAGTTTAAGTCCATCCTAAGTTGTATAGTGAGTCCCTGTCTCAAAACACAAAAACAAATAAAATTACATGAGAAAAGGAGAATTAGTAGAATTAAACAGAAGAAAAAATGAACAAACATGAAAAAGAAAAACCTGAGCACAAAATGAAGAAAAAAGAGAAAGAAACAAATCCCAAATAACCAACGAAAAGAACATTTTAAGAAATGAGTCCCCCAGCATGTCTTCTGTGTTTTGAATGAGTGTTTCCTTAGTAGAGTCTACAGTATTGGAAACTAACAAATATGGAGCGGGATGGAGTGTTACTGCTAATACCTACTTTATTTCCACATTCATGTTTCCCGTGTGAATGAGAAATCCTTCCCAGCCTTCCCTACTGAGCATTGTTGGTCCATGGTGCTGTGTTCGTGCCACCTGGTGTCACTTGCCTATTGGCTTGCTCAATGCCTGTGGGCTTCATTTCAATATTCTGAGGAAAGTGTAAGTAGCGCTAGAATGAAACTATGATAGGTGTTACTTCAGGATGTGCAACATAGAGATGACAGAGCTATTGGGAGGGAGTGACATGATCTATAGATGATAGCTTGCATTTTCCATCCTTTTCTGCCTCTAAGTACTGCATTATTATTTATTCTTTCAGATATTTCATTTACTTTATCCTTAATATGTCAGTTTTTGAGACAGGGTCTTGCTTTGCAAGTCAGTAACAAAAATTAACAACAAAACAATAGCAAAATAAACACACTGGAATTTATTACAGCAAAAAAAAAAAAAAAAATCAATGCTATGAAGTTCCACTTAGGTTAAGTGTGGTAGCATACAACTATGATCTCAGCTATTTGGGAAGCTTAGGAAAAAGGATTCCAAGTTTGAGTCTAACCTGAGCAACTCAGCGGTCCTTGTCATAAAAATAAAAAGACCTAGAATGAATGTAGTACTGGTAAAGCACTGCTGAGTTCAAACCCTAGGAACACACACACACACACACACACACACACACACACACACACACACACTCCTAGAAATAGTACTTTATTTGTAAAGTATTTGAAATAAACTCAAATAGGCAAAGATATTCCAATTTTCACTTGTATATAAAGACAGTAGAAAAAAAATTTAGGGACATGGCCAAGTCTAAGACCTAGATTTCACCCTGAAATGGTTGCTCAGAATCACAAGTTAGCTAAAAGATGGAGACACAAAGTTTCAGAATTCAGGAATGGGGATGCTGTGATAGGACAGAGCTGTGGTGGTGACATGACCATTTGTGGTGCACAGAAGCACCAAGAAGTGTTGAGCTTTACTCAGCAGATTTGTTGTTGCTATTGAAATTATTAGCTGATTTTATATATGTTACAGAATACAGAAAATGAAAGAGTAATGTTGACATTACTGGGGACCATGTTGTTATATTTTGTGTCTAGTTGTCCCTCCAAAGCCTCATGCAGTTATTGGGGCAAGAGTCTAGTTTGTGATTAATTCATGATCCAGTTCTGGGATTATGGGTGTGAGGGCTACACCTGCACCGGGGTGGGTAATCTGTGTACAATATAAGGAAGGAGAGGCTTGCCAGCTGCTGCAGTGGCTGCCTCTCCCTTTGCTCTTTGCTGTTTTCCACCACCATGAGTGCTCTGCCCTCCACCATGTGCCATCTGCCTTGGAACCAGCCAAATATGGACTGAAACCTCCACAAATTATGAGTTAAATAAATGCTTCATTCCTCAGGTTTGAGTGTCAGGTATTTGGTCCCAGAAAGAAAAAAGAAACTAAGACAGGCTTGGGGAGTATATAGAAATATACAATGGAAAGAAGAAAAACTCTTATGGTGAAAGAGCTGAAGGGAAAATGAATATCAACTGACTAATTTTTGTGCGTTTTTTGAGACAGGGTCCTGCTATAAAGCCCAGGCTGGTCTTGAGCTCCCAGCATTTCTCCTGGCTCAGTTAATTGCTCAGTGATGGCTGTGTACTACCTGTATCAATTAATTTCCACAGGTGTACACACAAATCAGTATCAATTCACTTTTAAAAATTCATTGTGTAGCTTGAGCCATTGAAAGTTTAAACAATGAGCATACCCAGAACTGCTAAGTTTGTCTTTAATACCATTTCCCGCCAAGAAGACTCAGAGCCCCAAAGGAAGACAGTTGATTCCAAGTTAGAGATAAAGAAGTGAAAGATAAGCTTATGACATTTTTAGTACAGAGAAAGACAAAGAGTCAGGAATGGTGGCCTCTGCCTGCAAGCCCAGCATTCTTTGAGGCTGAGACAGAAAGATCTCAGTTTTGAGCCCAGTCTGGGAAACTCAGTGATTGAGAGAGACTCTGTCTGAGCAAAAGGGAGAAGGGGCTGGGGGGACTACAGCTAAGAGAGAAGGCACTGTTTCCCACTACAGTGAACAGCTGTTCCATGCTGTGTGCCATTCTGCCTTGGAGCCAGCTGAGTACGGACTGAAACCTCCACAAATTGTGAGCCTCCCTAGTTTCATTCCCAAGCACCATAACAAAAGCAGGAAAGCAGTCAAGAAAGAGTGAAATGGAAGACTAATGGGAAAACATTTAAGGAACATAGGAAGTGGCTTTAATGAATGTTTATAACTGACCACAGTTGGAATAATTCATGTATCCACATAAGTAATAGCTCTAAGGCATTATAACACATTTACTAAAATTAATCTATAATTCTAATACTTAGGTTTTATTTTATTTTTTGATACATTATATATATATATATATATATATATATAATGATAACTGCACTAAAGATAATGTGCAATGTAACAATCACTGTTGAATACTATAATCTGTTTGTTTTTTGAAATTGTGTGTGATTTCTAATATATTTATTATTTTTTTATTCTCTTTAAAAAAGGATAACATTCATTACAGGGAATTTGTACCTGCACCTGGTGTATCTCGCTTCTTCTGTTTTCCACATTCCCTTCCTCTCCCTTCAGCCCATCGTCTCCTTATTTATAAAAGCTTTGTTTCCATTTTTCCTTCTATTCTTCTGTTTTTCCTTGTCCCTTCTTTCCTCTTCTGACCTTGTTCCTCTTTTTGTTTCTTTCAGTTTCTTGATATCTAGTGTACATTTTGGTTCTTATTTACTTTCACTTTCTCATACCAGAGAAGCACTGAATTTATTTTATCTTTAATAAGTTTTTATTTTTGCATTTGCTAAAAGTAGGAAAAGAAACAGGCTCTGCAGGGCAAATCTGGGCCAAGCACAAGGCAAAGAAGTGTGCCCTCCAGCCTGTACGTGGACTGCTGCCAACAAGCTCAGAAGCCATGATATTCACAGCTTTAAAGAGATGAGAGGTCACCTCTTCTCTGCAGAAAGACTAGTTGCTATAATGTAGAATAGAATTAGAAAATTACTGTTTTACAATTACTAGTGAATAAATTGATGCAAGCAAGTATTAATAATGGATGAGAATATTACTTATTATATGGTACCTTTAAATAGGGGAAGGAACAAAAGCTACATTAAACAAGGGATGGAACCTACCACCCCTGCCACAGGGTATGTTGGCTTCTACTGGTGGGCTCTAAAGGGAAGATCAATATCACCAGTGCTGCATTCTTACACAAGATGTTAAGCCTGAACTGAACCATACAAAAGGGATCAAATAAATTTGCATTATAGGATAATTCCAAAATAAGAATTATAGACCTTTCAAACTATTCATCTCAAGGCAGGCAAAACATGCTCAGAGACTGTCTTGAGTTTTCAGGGATGAACACTGAAGCATTATAGTTATAAGGTGGCATAGTATCTACAACTTATTTTTGAAATAGTTATCATCTATTCTATCTGCCTGCCTGCCTGCTTACCTGGCTGTCTGTCTAATCTATCTTATATCTAATCTATCTTTTATTTATTTGCCTATCTACCTATCTCTCTATTTATGTATCTCTCACAAATTGTATCATCTCTCATCTACCTCTCATCCATCTATTTGCCTGCTTTTCTACTTATCCATCTTCTTTTTATCATTTATTAAACATAAGAATCAGAAAATGTATAGTATTAACAATTGATGAGTCTAGAAAAAGGACAAATGGACTTTACATCCCATTCTTGAAAGTCTTTATTGGCTTGAACATTTGTCAAAATAAAAATAAAAGGGGCAAATGAATAACTGGTGGTTTCAAAGCTGGGCTGTGAGATAACTAATTCCTGTATTTAAATTACATTGTGCTTTTTTTTTTTTTAAATAAGAATCAAACTCATGACCTTGTGTTTGGCAGGCAGGTGCTTATGACACTGAGCTATCTCCCCAGCTCCATGATATAAATTTACCAACAGAGAAATCTTAGCTAAATTACTAAAGCCATAACTTCTTATTAGGTACATAATATGGGGCAAAAATATAATCAAATCAGATCACTTTTATTCTTTTCTTATATTTCACAAGTGTTGAAAGAACAGAAGATATTAAACCATTGCTGGCTCTTTGATGTGTATTACATGAAATACAGAATTTTAGAGAAAGTAAAATGGGCTTCAGTCCCTAGAAATTCTGGAAATTGTTCTGAGTCTTTTATCATCATTTCTAAGAAAAAAATGAGAAGAAATATGAATGTCAAAGAATTTCAGTTTACATTTTAATTGGAGATTTTTGAGTTTAAAAACATTACTAAGGAATTAGCACAAGCACAGTGAGGTTGTCTTAGTTGTCAGTGAAAGAAAGCTAACTTGAAGTAACTTACATCAGGTGAGTTTATGGAAGGGAAGAGCTGGAGAAAGCAGTCAAAGCAAGGTGAAGACAGGGCTGCTCTTAGTATCAATGCGAGGAACACAAGTACCGACTATCTTTCATTCTTCATCTTTTCATTTCTTGGTAAAATCCCGACTCTCAAGAGGCTCATCATGTTCCTCTACAGAGAGGGAAACAGGATCTACAAGAATAAGGACGAGGCTGGGGTTTCTCAGTGAGTTATGCTTACCACCAGAGACAGACTGTAGTGCTTGATACACTGTGTCAACTTGAGAAGTTCAAAAACTGAACTGAGTAGCTCAGAAGTTCTAGATCCTAGAGCGCAGAGGACACTCCCTCGCGCAGCTCTTCACACTCTGGGATGTGGTAACGGTTAGCTCACTGTGCCAACTTGAGAACTTTACAAGTTCAACTGAGTGACTCAGGAGGGGGCCGGGGTCCTCGCTTTGTAAACATCTGGAGCCTGTGAGAGGAGGGCAGGGAGCTGGTAGGAGTGCTGCATGCATTTAAGGTTGGGTAGCCTGCTTACAATGTAAGAGGCTTGTTCTTCCCTTTTTGTTCTACTTGTTCTTGCTGTCTTTCTCCACCATGAACTGCTGCTCCTTTGCCATGTCACCCTGCCTTGAAGTCAGCTGATTGTGGACTGAAACCTCCACCAACTGTGGGCTAAATAAGCCTTTCCTTCTTTAATTTTGATCTTCAGGTATTTTGTCTCAGCAATGAGGAATATGTAATTAAGACACAGAAAACATGAGAAAGAAGATCTCAAATGATCATAAAAACTAAGCAAAATCATGTGTTTCATAAGTTGGGTTTTATATGAATGGTAAAGAGAAAAAGTAATAGAGCTTAGCCATTTGGGCATGAGAATTTGGAGTGAAAATATACCATGACATCATCATGACTAAGAAAACTGCAGTCACACAGTGAAGAGGTTATGAGGTTAAACAGAAGAATTGTACCTGAACACTGCTTAGGAGCTGGTGAGATAGCTCTGTGGCACAAGTGCCTGCCTGGCAAGTGCAAGGTCATGAGTTCAAACCCTGGTCCCGGAAAAAAAAAAAAAAAAAAAGACAAGCTAATTCAAATCAATAGGCGCAGTATTTATTTTTGAATTGTACTTGACATACTTGTTAAGCTTTCTTCCTTGGACATATATGAGAAGCAGAAGGAGATAAAAGAAGCCTCTACTGCTCACTACAGGGGATCTTCAGGAGAGTTTCAAGGGCTCTCAGGGGAAAGAGGCAGGCAGACAAAGAATTTATTGGGGTGCTTTGGGGGTGAAGTTTGTATGGGCAGTGGCTGGTGCTGACTGGGGAAGGCCTGGTGTGCAGCAAGACAAAACAAAAGAGGAAGTTGAGGTTACCCAGGGGAAAGAAGAAAGCTAAAGCCGGCCTAGGAGCAGCACGTTACTGGGCGCGGTGCCCCATGCTGTGCTGACCCACCTCTAGGCTGACTTCTGTGTGCATGCAGATCCATCAGTGCTAACAGCTTAAATCTAACTCCTATATGCCTGAGACTTTATTTTAAAAAACCGTCTGGAATCATCTGTTCTTGTGTTTCTGTTGTTTTGAGACAGGGTCTTACTACGTAGTTCAGGCTGGCCTTGAACTCACAGTGGTCCTGCTGGCTCAGCCCGAAAGTTGTAAATTTCCTGAGAAATTAATGTAGGAGAGATTAGTGCTGTGGAATGTATTGTCTTGAGGACAGGTTGTTATAAATCAAGGCCACCTCACTTGCTTGGATCTTTCTGTTCTTGTGTAGTTTTCATTTTCTTTTTCTTTCTTCTTGTTAAATGGAACTTTATTTTTCGATTTTATATTTTTGTGTTGCTAATGATCGAACCTAAAGCTTTGTGCTTGCAGAGCAAGCATCGTGCCACTGAGCAGCGTTCCAGCCCTGAATCAGGTCCTGTTTTATTTTTGTCATGTTGGGGGTCCCTGCATTCAAGATCTAAGCTAAATAAATTTCTTTCCTTATGAAGTACATAGGTTCAAGGATTTTGTTATAACAACTCAAAAGATCAGCACAGCATGTACAGAAAGATGTTTTTATGAAGAAATCTGTTGTTCAGATCATTAAATATTATATGCAATACTGACAGTAGAGGAGAGGTCTGAAGCATTTCTGCCTAGAGGTGACACTTGCTCTATAATAGAGGACTGCAAGGATTCAGTGTACAGTTGGGCTTGGCTGACCATGCCTGGAAGTCTAGCACTTGGCAGGCTGAGGCAGGAGATGGGGTGTTTTAGGCTAGCCTTGGTTACATAGTGATTTCCAGGCTGGCATGAACTATGTCATGAGATTCTGTCTCAAAAAGAATAAGGACACTTAGTTTCGATTCCCAGTACTGAAAAAAAGGAAAAGAAAAGAAAAAGAAAAGAAAAGAAAAGAAAAGACAAACCCCTAAGAAAATAAGAACAGAGAAAAGAAAAAAGAAAGAAATATAGTATACATATAGACTTATTTTTGTTTTTTTAAATCTTATGTCTATAGCTGGAGGGCCAGGGGTATAGCTCAGTGGCTCAAGCACCTGCCTGGCAAGAGCGAGGTTCTGAGTTCAGTTCCTAGTTCCAAATAACTAAAGAATATGCCCATAAACAGGATAGCTAAGAAGGTTGTACTGCTGATGTACCCAAATGAGCAGTTAATGCCTAGTTTTTTCCTTTTTTTATAACTTTTTGACCAGTTTTGTATGTATATCCAAATATGAGACTCAATTGAAGACAACAATGTGCAGTATAACAACCGCTGTTAATTGCTAGTATATTGTTTAATGAAAATCTGTATTGCTTCTTAGTTTTGAATTTTTTATTCTATTTTAAAAAGGGAATCAGGGCTGGGGAGACATCTTGGTAGTCTAGGCATCTGCATGGCAAGTGCAGATGCCCAAATTCAATCCCTGGTACCACACACCATGCCAACCCCAGAACCCCAGGCATGCTGTGCCCATCATGAAAACTGTAATCCTAAGTACTGGTGAGGCTGAAACAGGATTCTCACTACAAGTTCAAGCTGCATAGAAAGATCCTGTACCAAATAATTAAAGATTTTTAAATAAATAAATAAAATAAAAACAGAAGCATGACAAGCATATATATATATATATATATATATATATATATATATATATATATATAT
>PVJA010043931.1:0-16466 GCA_004027025.1 Myocastor coypus | reverse complement strand
TTCTTCTTCTTCTTCTTCTTCTTCTTCTTCTTCTTCTTCTTCTTCTTCTTCTTCTTCTTCTTCTTCTTCCTGCCTCCTCTCTCTCTCTCTCATCTTTCTCTGTGCACTGAGTACATTTACATTGGAGGTTATAATTGATATATATTGACTTATGTTCATCATGTTATTTTCCTGCTGTTGATTTATACTTTTCTCATGTGTTTCATAGTTTGTCATGTTTGGTGGCAACTTTCTGTTGTCATTCTTGGAACTGTGGGCACTTTCATTCCTTTCTAGAATATCTTTTAGTACTCTGTGTAGTGTTGGGTTGGTCATCATGATTTTCCTTAGGTTTTTGTTGTTATTGTTACGGAAGTATTTTACTTCTCCATTAAACTTGAAAGAGAGTTTTGCAGGACATATCACTCTGGGTTGGGATTTGTTTACTTGTAGCAGTTGAAGTACTTTGCTCCATGTTCTTTTTTACTTGATGTTTTTTTGTGAGGAGAAATCTGCTCTTATTCTGGTGGGTTTTCCTTTAAAGATGATCTGTTTCTTTACTAACATCTTTCAGTATGTTATTTTTGTTCTGAATTTCTGGGATTTTGATCATTTTATGTCTGAGTGTAGTTTTTTTTTTAAATTTTTTATTTTATTTATTATTTTCTTGTTTCAGAGCCGTTTGTTTATTCACTCATTTTTATGGCCGGCTCAGCCTGCCCCGAGGGCAGGGCTGGCGCAGCATGTGGTGCCGGGGATTGAACCGCGGTCCCTGAAGCTGCCCAAGCTTCCCCAAGCAGGGGCTTTAGACCTCTGAGCCATCCCGCCGGGCCCTCTGAGTGTAGTTTTAATTGGGTTGATAGCCTTTGGATTTCTATATGCCTCAATTACCCAAAAGTCAGATTGTTTCCCCATATTGGAAAATTTTCTGTTAATACTTCTTCACATATTTTTTATGTCATTTGTGTTTCTCCTTCATCTTATTGATGTTGTTCATCTTTGCATCATCTTGCAGATGGTGAATTGTTATTTCCTGCATCTTAGTTGGTTTTAGGAGATCTTTCCTTACCTTTTTACTAGCTGCAAAGGTAACATCAAGGTCTGAAAGTCTATATTCACTTCGATTCAAATGATTTTGCCAACTTTTAACGGAGTTTTTAATTTATTGTATATCTCTGAATTTGCTTCATGGATTCTATTTCTTTCCTATATTACTCATTCAAGGATTCCATCATTTTTCTATTTTCCTCTATTTTTTACCAGTGTCTTCTTTAGAAGCACTTAGTGCTTCTTTCATTATAGTTATCATTTCTTTTTTACCTGTGAGATTATTTCTTACGTAATTTCCTCTATGCCCTTCTGCAGTTGTTTCTTTACTTCAGTTGCTATTATTTCAGAGATATCAATTGTGTGACTTCCAATTTCTTCTATGCTGAGATCTCCTGAGTTTGTCTTGGTGGGCTTAGGGCCTGATATTGCCTTTTGCTCCTTCTTTTCATCATTTTCTATTTAAGAAAGAACCCTTTTTATTTCTCTGTAACAATTGGTTGTGAAAATTGGATAGTAGGTAGCTGTATTCGGAGTCCGTCTATAAAGAGTCTGGTTGTAAGGTACTCTTCTATGCCAGAGATTCCTCTTCTTTGTGTGTCCCAAAATTTTACCTTCTCTATTGATCGAGAGTGAAACATTGGTTTCTGTGTGGCACTGTCTTCCATCTTACAGTGTAGGACTTTGGTGAGATTATTACCCAAGGACTTACCGATACTATTAACCAAGTGATAACTTGTGGTTAAGGCAGATATGGTTTCCTATTTACAGTAGTATAAGGAGCAATATTAATAACATCTACTAAAATCTAGAAAATGATAAAGTTTTGTAACTAATGGGTTTGTACTTTAAATCACAGAAGCAAACATTATATCTGTGTAACAAAGCATATCTTAACTTGGGAATTTGCTTTTTTTCATGATTTAATATTTTTATTGTTTAAATTTAGCAATGGTTATATTACATATTATCATCATCAGATAAGTTTAGATGAATAGATATAAGTATATATGATTGATCAAACAATTAAACATTAACACTTTCAATAAACATTACTTTTTTTTTTCTTTTCCCCTTTCTTTTTTTAAAAAAGTTGGCACATAGCATATTGTCCTCACAATAGTTCTACAGAGCACAGGGTGTAGGCATGACCCACCTCCCTATTGATGTTTCTAAGAAGAAAAAAAAACAAAAAAAAAAAAAAAAGAAAAAAGGAAAAGAAAATTCTTCTCTTTGGAATAAGAGAAAGCAGATGCATACACAGTCAAATGTTTTGCAATTGCAATGGGCCACCAGTGAAGCTTGTAATCTTGGAGGCTATGGATCTAAGCCTCATAAAGCTCATCTCACCAATCTAGCTCTGCGTTTCATGCATTGTAATTAAGCCTTTTTTTTCTGGGTTATCAAGGGCAAGTCAAAGCAAGACCTGTATAACAAAACACTCATTTTTTGTATCTTCCAGGGTCAAATTCCCTTAAGATTAAGTTTGGGACCATAGACAGTACTTTGTAGAACTGTTGTTAGTGTTAGCCTTCGGGACGAGTCACAGCCATTGCTTGGCCATTTTGCTTTCTGTGAAAGCCTGAGAGAATGTTTTTCTCTCGGTGACTATCCTTAGACGCACTATAGTTCATTCATCCCTTTCTTCTGAGGTCCCATAATCTCCTTGACCAGAAAATTTGGGACATCTCTGAGTTATAGGATATTACAGCACAGGTTCTCTTATATTCTGAGTCCTTATTGACGTTGAAGGACTAGGGCCAAAATATTGGCTATCCTTATAGCCCTTCTTTTTCTCCAGTTTTTGGTCTTTTAACTTACATTCTTAACCCTCAGCAGAAAAGCTTTGTGATACTATTACTGTATAGCATAGGTACTTGAGCTTATCCTCACTGGCTTTCTGACTATCAAATATCTTTGACTTAGATTGGGATTGATATTTTCTGTCCATCATTGATATTCTAATAACATTCCATACAATGTAATATAAGCAGTTACACAATTTTGACACAGATATTTGTAAATTCAAGGAAATACAAAATTGTAGCCTGTCAAGACTATGGTATTTTGCTCAGTCTCTTATTTTCAAGTACTACTCTTGAGAGAGAATGACAGTAACTGAGTTTACACCGGGAGCAGTACACATCAAAAAGACAAGAGTGACATGCATTCCAAGCATAGTTTTAGTGTTACATTGTGCTATGATCAATATGATGAACCTTTTGAAGGTTCTTGAGACCAATATCTGATTCATCCTGTGTACATAGGTGCATTGCTTTGCTCTTGATATGTTTTCTCCTTTATCTGCTTCCAGTCACTTCGTTGTTTAATGCATAGCACATTCAGCTGTGTTATGCCCTTAAGTTCGTATTTTCTCCTTTAACGTACTTAAGTTAGGGAGACTATACGATATTTACACATATAGGTCTGTTTTATTTCACGAATGAGTATATGTTCAATGTACATCCATTTATATATGAAGTCTTCAAACTTATCATTCTTTATGGATGAGTAATATTCCATTGTATAAAAATACCACCTTTTTTAAACCATTCTTCAAATGATGGGCATTTTGGTTGTTTCCAAGATTTGGCTATTACAAATTGGGCTGCTATAAACATAGGTGCACAGATATCGTTATGGTATGATGTTTTCAGTTCTTCTGGGAAAATTCCCAGCAGGGGGATAGCTGGATTGAACGGAACTTCCAGTTCTAGTTTTGTAAGGATCCTCCACACTGCTTTCCATAATGGTTGCACCAATCTGCATTCCCACCAGCAGTGGAGAAGGGTTCCTTTTTCCCCACAGCCTCTCCAGCATTTGTTGCTGGTTGATTTCTTTATGATAGCCGTTGTTTCTGGGATGAGATGGTATCTAAGTGTTGTTTTGATTTGCATTTCACAAATGGCTAGCAGTGTGGAGCATTTCTTCATGTATTTGTAGGCTTGCTACATTTCTTTCTCTAAGAAGTTTGTGTTCATCTCAGATGTCCATTTCTGGATTGGGTCTTTGAATTTTGGAACCCTAATGGTTTTTAGTTCTTTGTAGATTCTAGATAGAAGACCTTTGTCTGAGTACTTGTTAGTTATAATCTTTTCGAATTTTATGGGTCATCTTTTCACTCTGTTAGTGATTTCCTTTAACATGCAGAAACTTCTTAGCCAGAGGAGGTCCCAATTGTTGATGCTTTCAAGTGTTAAACGTGCAATTTGATTTCTGTCCATGAACTTTTTGCCTACTCCAATGTCTTCCAGATTTCCTCCCACTTTCTCTTCCAGGAGATTTAATGTTTCTCTTTTAATATTTAGATCTTTAATCCATTTCGACTTTGTTTTCGTGCATGGTGATAGACGAGGGTCAAGTTTTAGTTTTCAGCATGTAGAGAGACAGTTTTTCCAGCACCATTTGTTAAAGAGGCTTTCTTCCAGTAAACGTGTTTGGACCCTTTGTCAAAAATAAGGTGGCTTAGGGCTGGGCGTGGTGGTACACGCCTGTAATCCCAGCACTTGGGAGGCTGAGGCAGGAGGATCAGCATGAGTTCGAGACCAGCCTGGGCTGCAAAAGTGAGCTCAAGGCCAGCCTGAGCTGCATAGCGAGACCCTGTCTCAAAAAGACAATAATAATAATAATAATAATAATAATAATAATAATAATAATAAGGTGGCTGAGTGTGTTTGTATTTGCTTCTGCATCCTCTAGTCCATTCCATTGATCTTCAGGTCTATTCTTTTGCCAATACCATGCTGATTTTATTACTGTAGCTTTGTAGTATAACTTTAGGTCAGGAACTGTAATGCCTCCTGCCGTACCTTTATTGCTGAGAATTGTCTTTGCAATTCTGGGTCTTTTTTGGTTCCAAATACATTTTTGGAATGACTTTTCCAGCTCTGTGAGGCATGTCGATGGTATTTGGATAGGAATTGCATTAAACCTGTACAACAATTTACGGAGTATGGCCATCTTCACAATGTTGGTTCTTCCTATCCAGGAACAGGGAATATCTTTCCATTTCCTGAGATCTTCTAAGATCTCTTTTTTCAGAGTACTGTAGTTTTCATTGAAAAGGTCTTTTACTTCCTTAGTGAGGTTGATTCCTAAGTATTTCATTTTCTTCGGTGCTATCATAAAAGGTACTGTTTCTCTAATTTCTCTCTCAGTGTGTTTGCTATCTGTGTAGAGGAATGCCACTGACTTTTGTGTGTTGTCATTGTAACCTGCTATGTTACTGAATTTGTGTATTAATTCCAGTAGCTTTTTGGTGGAGTTCTTGGGTCTTCTAAGTAGGTTATCATGTCATCTGCAAATAGTGAAAATTTTACTTCTTCTTTACCTATTCTTATTCCTTTTATTTCTCTTTCTTGTCTAATGGCTGTAGCTAATGACTCCAGAACTATATTGAATAGAAGTGGAGATAGGAGGCATCCTTGTCTTGTACCAAATTTGAGAGTAAGAGACTTCAGTTGTTCCCCACTTAGAATTATGCTAGCTGTTGGATTGTTGTAGATGGCTTTTTATCAAGTTGAGGTAGAGGCCCTCTATTCCAATTTTCTGCAGGACTTTGAACATGAGTGTTGGACTTTGTCAAAGGTCTTTTCGGCATCAATTGAGACGATCATGTGATTTTTGTTCTTGGCTCTATTGATATAATGTATCGCATTTATACATTTGTGTATGTTGTACCATCCTTGCATCCCTCGAATGAATCCTACCTGGTCGTGGTGTATAATCTTCTTGATGATTTTTTGTATTCCAGTGGTGACGATTTTATTAAGAATATTTGCAATCATGGTTGTGAGAAAAATAGGTGTGTAGTTCTCTTTTTTAGTTACATCTCTTTCTGGTTTTGCTATTAGAATTTTAATATCTTCTTGATTCAGTTTTGGTAATTTGTACTTTTCTAGGAATCTGCCCATTTCATCTGTGTCTTCAATTCTGTAAGAGTAAAGATTCTCAAAGTAGCTATTAATGATCCTCTGAATCTCTGCTGGATCTGTAGTAATTTCACCCTTTTCATTCCTTATTGCTTGAATTTGAGTCCTTTTTTTCCTCTTCTTGATGAGGTTAGCTAGGCGCTTATCAATCTTATTTAATCTTTCAAAGAACCAGCTTTTGGATTCATTAATTCTTTGTATTGTTTTCTTTGTATCAATTGAATTGATTTCTGCTCTAATCTTTATAATTTCCTCCCACCTTTCAGCTTTGGATTTCGTTTGTTCTTCCGTTTCTAGTCGGTTTAAGTGTTGTGTAAGATTGTTTATTTGTTCCCGTTCTATTTTCTTAATGTGTGAGTTCAGAGTTCAAATTTACCTCTGAGAACTGCTTTCATAGTATCCCACAAATTCTGGTAAGTTGTGTTTGAATTTTCATTAAATTGAAGATACTGTTTTATTTCTTGTTTAATTTCATCTGTAACCCACTGGTTGTTGAAAAGAGTGCTGTTTAATTTCCATGTAGTCCTGGAATTCCTATGGTTTCTTTCATCATTTATTTCCAATGTGATTGCACTATGGCCAGATAATATGAATGGGATAATTTCTATTTTCTTGCATCTACTTAAGCATGATCTATGGACTAATATGTTTTCTATTTTAGAAAATGTCCCATGTGCAGCTGAGAAGAATGTATATTTTGAAGTGGTTGAGTGGAACACTCTGTGTATGTCCACTAAGTTCAGTTGTTCCAAGTTCTGATTCAGTTCTGCCACTTCTTTGCCGATTTTTTGTTTGCTTGACCTATCTTTTTCGGATAAGGGTGTGTTGAGGTCTCCTATTAAGATTGTAGTATTGGATATGAGTTTTTCAGGTCCATTAAGGTTTGTTTTATATAGCTTGCTGCTCCCATGTTGGGTGCATACATATTTATGAGTGTTACCTCTTCATCATGAATTTTTCCCCTAACCAGTATGTAGTGGCCTTCTCTATTTCGTTGGATCAGTGTTGGTTTGAAGTTTAGACTGTCTGCAAAGAGGATTGCTACCCCTTCTTTTTGTTTGTTTGTTTGTTTGTTTGTTTTAGTGCTGGAGCATGTAGTATTGTTTTCCAACCTTTAACTTTAAGCCTATGAGTTTCTTTATGAGTTAAGTGTGTTTCTTGTATACAGGATATTGTTGGGTTCTGTTTCCTTATGCACTCTGCATGTCTACTTCTTTTAATTGAAGAATTGAGTCCATTTACATTGATGGTTATGATTGAAATATATTGACTTATGGTTGATATGACTCTTATTCGCTACTATTTACCACTTTTTCCTCCTATGTTTAGTTAATTACTCTATTTGGTGGGATCTTTCTGTTCTCATTTGTTGAATTCGGGTCATTTTGGTCCCTTTCTAAAATATTTGTTAGAATATTGTGTAACATTGGCTTTGATGTCATGAAATTCTTTAGTTGTTCCTTCTCATGGAAATATTTCACTTCTCCCTCATACTTGAAGGAGAGTTTTGCCAGGTATAGTAGTGTGGGCTGAAATTTGTTTTCATGGAGGACTTGAAGCACTCTGCTCCGTGCTCTTCGTGACTTCATGGTTTATGAAGAGAAATCCGCGGTTATACTGATGGGTTTTCCTTTAAATGTGATCTGTTTCTTTTCTCTAACAGATTTTAGTATATTATTCTTCAGCTGGATTTCTGGTATCTTGACTATTATATGTCTTGGCATGTTTTTAGTTGGGTTGATGTTATTTGGAGTTCTGTAGGCTTCAGTTACCTGAATGTCCGATTGTTTTCTCATATTTGTGAAGTTTTCTGCTAGTACTTCTCCCCATATTCTTTTTATATCCTGTGTATTGACTCATTCTTTTTGATTCCTATTAATCTCACATTGTTCATTTTTGCCTCATCTTGCAGATGTTGAATTATTTTTTCCTGCATTGTGGTTATTTTTAAAAGATCCTTTCTTACTCTTTCACTGGCTGCAACTGTGTCTTCAAGATCTGAGACTCTATCTTCACTTTTTTTCACATGGCTCTGCTGACTTGTGATCGAGATTTTATTTTCTTGTATATCTCTTTGAAACTGTTTCATGCTATCTGTTTCTTTCCTATATTGTTCTGTCAGGGACTCCATCATTTTTCTATTCTCCTCTAATTTTTTATTGATGTCTTCTTTAGTAGTATTGAAGTCTGTCATTACGGTTATCCGTTCTGTCTCTAATTCAGAGATTATTTCTGTTCAGTTCTCCTCTCTACTTTTCTGTAGTTGTTCCCCTACTTGGGATGCTATTGATTTAGACATGTCTTTGTTAACTTTAGATATTAGTTCTGCTCTGAAGTCCTCTATACGTTTCTCCAGCCGTTTTTCCACTTCATGTATTTCTTTTTTTACTTCTGCCATTATCTCTGATCTCAGTTGCTCTATAAGTTTCTGCACTTGTGTGTCTGCCTCAGATGCTACCAATTCGGAGGTTTCATCTGCATGGTTCCTATTTTCTTCCATGATAGTGTCTTCTGTATTAGGTTTGGGTGGGCACGGGCCCTGGCATTGCCTCCTACTCCTTGTTGTTTTCATTTTGTATGGAAGCGACCTCTGCACTTTGGTGGTGTTATGCTGTGTCTATGGGCCTTTGGTCTGGAGCCTCCAAGTTGGTTCCCCTATAGACGTTCCTGGCTTCGTCATGGAGTTCAGGCTGCTGGCTGCTGTGAAGCCCGGTGGGTGTGATCTGTAGGTGGAGGTGGAGCTTTGGAATTGAGGAGTCCTTGTAGGCTCATGGACCAGATCGGTTGCCAGATGAGATGTATGATGGGTTCGGTAGTGGAGCTTGGGCAGGAGGGGTTAAAAAAAAATAAAGGAAATGGGAAGGTGGGCCAAGGATACTGACCTAGCTGGGGACTGGGGACTGGAACAGGAAGTTAGTTGCAGGAACGCAGAAGAGAAGCAGAGGGGCCAAGGGACCTTACTTGGCAGGTGCATGGGCCTGGCTGGCTGGGGACCAGGGACCGGGGACCAGAACCAGGAATTTGCTTTTAAATGAATTCCCCTGAGTTCTGTCAGAGCACCACCCCTTCAAGCACCTGAGTCTTCCAGTTATACAAGTTCACCCCAGTTACCTGCTGCCACCTCTGTGCCACAAGGATGCTCCTATAGGTTTGGCTTCAGCTTAGGCTCAGCTGGACCCAACAGTACAGTACACCTCAGTTCATGGGTTCTAGTTCTACTAAACCCAAATTTGACTGCAGGACCTGGCTGAGTCTTCTTACTGTGCTTGTCTCCTGCTAGCTGAGCCCCTCCAAAAAACCTCTGGGACACGCTGGCTGCGTATACCAAGGTTCCTTCTTGGTAGGCCTACTGAGGTAGAGTGGGCCCATTGGACCTCACTGGCTGCAGCTCCATGGTTCCTTGATAGTAGGTCCATAAGGTAGAGTGTCTATTGCTTCTTATTCAGCAAAAATGTCAAGTTTTTATACAGCTGTCCAATTGCTCCCACTAGAAATACCTTCTATATCAGTATTTTATTTTTATTTTTTTAATTTTTATTTTTTTTCTTGTTTCAGAACTTTTGTTTGTTTGTTTATTTATTTTTATGGCCAGCTCAGCCTGCCCTGAGGGCAGGGCTGGCGCAGCATGTGGTGCCACGGATCGAACCGCGGTCCCTGAAGCCGCCTGCAGGCGTTTTAGACCACTGAGCCATTCTGCTGGGCCATATATCAGTATTTTAAAAGTTTATCAAGAAAATATTCTGAGACCTTTTAGTATAAAGAATTTTAGTATAAATTTTATACTTTTACATAAAATTTTATATAAAAGTATTTTTATATAAATTTCTATAATTTTATATAAATTTATATAATTTCATATAAATTTCATGTTCTTTTATATTAACATAAATTTTATAGTTTTAGTATAGATAAATTTATAAATGAGAAATTTATACTGTACAGTGGTACATTGCTTCAGAAACTTAGTTCCATGATCCTGGAAAAGATGGTCACATGTGTAATTGTGTGGGGAAAGATGACCATAGTTGTGCTTGTCATCCAATGTGAAGTTCCCAGGCAAAAGCAAAATTTGTCTAGATGTGTTTGTGAACTGAGGTACCACTTTATTTTTTCAAGTGTTTTTTCTTATTTCTTTCAGTAACCTACTTTATAGGAACAAATATCTCTGACTCTTTTTTCTCCTCCTTCAAGTGTGCCCCCATGTTGTATTCTTGGAGAACTTTCTTGACTTTGTGTTTTCCATTCCCAATTCCATTTTGTTCTTATTCTACATACTTAACAATTTCTCCAGCTATTATCTATTTTATGTTAGTTTAATCCAGTTTTTAATTTTCTTTCTTTCTTTCTTCCTTTCTCTCTTTCTTTCTTTTTTATTTTCTTTCTTTCTTTCTTTCTTTCTTTCTTTCTTTCTTTCTTTCTTTCTTTCTTTCTTTCTTTCTTTCTTTCGTTCTTCAGAGCCAGGGATTGCACTCAGGCCCTTGTGCTTCCCAGGCAAGTACTTATTCCACTGAGCTCTATTCCCAGCCCCACTAATAACTATTCTTCCTTTTTCATTAATTACTATTCCCTTTTTTCAGATTCACTACAATGTAAACTCCTCAAAAGAGAATAGGGATCTTCATGTACTCTGCTCCCGGATGTACTCCAAGCCCATAGCACAGTCTCTGGCACATACTAGGTGTTTGTTAAGTCTATAATGGAAAATTGATTAAATTTGCAGGTGCTTAAGTATCCATTGATTTATAGATGTGTTTTCTAATATCTGTAGAAAGACATAGAATGGCAATACAGCAGGTCCCTCTGGAGAGTGACATAATTCCTTGGGAAACTACCTTGACTGTAAAGTAGAGCCATCATCCAATGGATGGCTTGGAACGGCTTCCTCTGTGTGATGGGCTGTGCAGGATCAAGTTTGCACAGGAAATAAGCCTGAGTGACTCCTGGTGACTTCAGTGGTGTCAAAATCCTGCTAGCCCACCGTAGAAGGTGTTACGTACTGTGGCTTCATAAATGATGAAGAAACAGGGAATCAGTAATTAACTGAATACAAAGAGCTGGCAGCTTTATTTACTTGTGCAAACTAAAGATTGTGCTGTTGGTCAGTCAGAATGGTTCTTCCCATCTTCCTTAGCCCTCCCCTGTTCATTTTGTAGACAGTGCCCTTCTCACCTCACATAATGAATGTAGGGAATCTGAGTTGGTTGTTGTTTGACTCAGGTTTACCCCCTACAAACTCACATGTGGAAGCATGGTAGTGGCCAGGTGCCTAGAGGGGTAGAACCTAGAGGAAGGCAGCTAGTTCATAATGCTCCTCCTTAATGATGAGGGACTCACAGCCTGGGTTCTGTCTCACAGAAGTGAGTTAGTTCTCATGAGTACAGCTGTTAGTGAACAGAGGTCACCCACATGTTGACTGTTTTCTGTGTATGGTGGGCATTTCCCTTGCTGTTTCTCTGTCATGCAGAGGCTAAGGGGACGCTCCGCAGGATGTTGACACCATGCTGTTTGGACCTTCTAGCCACCAGAATGGTGAGCCAAATCAGGTCTTTTCTTTAGAAGTTTCCTGGACACATGTATTTTTTATGGCACCACAAACGGACTAAGAAGGACCCCTCCCCTTCAAGAAAATTTAACATCTTTGCTCATGGTTCCTCTAACTTATAAGAACTCTGTGCTGACTGCACCCTAGTAGTGTCTATGTTTCCTCTAACTTAAACATGCTTCAAAATTCAACTTAAACTTTGCCTTCATTATAGACTGATATTCCTGTCTTTTCCCCCAAAATTAAGACTCCCCTTTTAGCGCTGTATCTCTTATGATACTTAGCACAATTATCCTAGATAGTAGAAAGCAGAAGTATTTTTTCTGCAAGCATGTGTCCTCTGGCCAGGATAGTTCATAGTCCTATGTTTTGTGAAGCAGATTCTCAGGCTCCTAGAATTCTTGCTTCAATTTTCAGCACCAAGCTCAAAGGCTACGATCCCACAGGTTTTTCTAGATCTAGAAGTGGACAAGGCTTCTGTGGTACAGGTATTGGGATGAACACCTCTTGTGCTCCGGATCTCTAGTCTAATATGTCAAGTTATCATCCTTTCCTCCATCCCCCCCACCTCTTGGTGCCCCCCCTTTATACCTGTTTGCTGTGCATAACTCATACATTCCTTGTGTGGAGTTGGTGCATGTGCACAACACACACACACACACACACACAAACACACACACACACACAAACAATTTAGAGAGAATAAGGAGGATGCAGGTTGCGAATTGACTTGACCAGTCATCATTTTAAAGTGAAATATAATATGTCTAATTCTTATGCTGTATACCTTTAATATATACAATTTTATCGACCCGCTGTTTCTCAATAAAGCTAAAAAAAGCTTACTTGAATTTGCAACTCAGTGGTATTCTGAGTTTCTGCATTTTAGAACATTATTGTCTCAGTTACTTTCCTCTAGTTTCTGGGACAAAATACCTGACACCGAAAATTTAAAAAGGAAAGTCTTATTTAGCTCACAGTTAGTGGAGGCTTCAGTCCCTAATTAGCTGGCTGCAAGGCACAGTGGCACATGGCAGAGGGCAGCAGTTCATGGTAGCAGAAAATAATGACAAGCAAAAGGAGGAGCAGTAGCTGCTGTGCAGAGGCAGAGAGCTTGCCTCTTTCCCTCGCTTGTACTGTATGCAGGATACCTGCCCCAGGGCAGGTGTAGCCCTCACACCCATGGTCCTAGCATTGGATCATAAACTAATCACAAACTCAAAGAAACTCACTCCAATGACTGCATGAAGCTTGGGGGGGGGACACTTAGACACAAATTATAACAATTATGAATACAGACATCATTCTATTTTAATCTAATCTAATCTATAGTGTTTTTATTAGTGCAATGTTGTGAGCTTCCTGTGAAGTCTCTTCGCATCCATGCTGTGCTCCACAAGACATGCATGTCATGTATTCTGAACAAACCCTTCTGTGTGGCAGCTGCTGTGTGACGGTACCTGGAGTGTTTTGGATGCTTCTGTGTCTAGGGGAATGTGTCTGCCCTGTTCTATCCTAAGTCATTCAGAGTTTTAAGGAAAGCTCCAGAGCCTCAACCTTGGTTTGATGCTCAGATTGAAACCATGCTGTGTATAGATAATTGTTTGTTAACTGGACAGAACGAGAGTATGAAAGAATTAAATTTCTAGCCCAACAAATTCTGAGCCTTTTGTTTTTCTTTAAATCATGATCACAAACTGAAAATTTCTTTCTTTACTTCATCTCTTTCTTGACATCATTTATCATACACCAAAGAAGTGCCAAATGACTGTCAACTTGCTGCCAGATCCACAAACTCCTTAGGAACAGTCTCTGAGCTCTACAGTACCTCAGAAAATAGTATTGCAAATGTTCCATCACTTTATAAATGGATTGCTTCTTCCAGCTTTTAATAGTAACTTCTTTACTGCTTTTCCAGCCTTTGTATAGCCTTTTCACTGCCTTTGAGGCCCAAAACTAAAACCAGTGCCTCATTTTTAATGTATTTACTATGGCAGAACCTTTCTTTGGGTATATCTTTGGCTCTGTTGTGTTTCTGGCATAGTAGTTTATTATTTCTTGTGGTTCTGTGGCTTGGCTGAGTGGCTCTGTGTGTCCTACTCCTCGGTTCCCTTAGGTAACCAGCAAGGTGTGGGGCTGGCCAGTCATAGGCAAGCTCAGCTGGAACAGCTTGAGATCTGGTCTCCAAATCCTTGATTTTGGATTTCTACATGGTATCATGGTCATGAGATTCCACGACAAATAGGGCAAAAACTCTCAAATTTCTTCAAAACTTTAATCTGGCCCTCACACTTCCTTCTACCACATTCTAGTTGTCAAAGCCAAGTAGCCAGGCTGAACTGAAGGACTTTGTAGCTGGATGGGGCAGGGGCAGCCTAGTTACATATAGAGGAGGACATTACTCAAAATGAGAAGAATTGGTGGCCATTACAAAATAATACAGGGGCCCGGCGGGATGGCTCAGTGGTCTAAAGCGCCTGCTTGGGAAAGCTTGGGCGGCTTCAGAGACCGCGGTTCGATCCCTGGCACCACATGCTGCGCCAACCCTGCCCTCGGGATGGGTTGAGCCGGCCATAAAAATGAGTGAATAAACAAACAAAGGTTCTGAAACAAGAAAAAAATTAAAATAAATAAAAAAAAATAAAAAATGTAATACAGCAGGGCTGGAGAGATAGCTCCATGGCACAAGTGTCTGTCTGGCAAGTGCAAGGCTGTGAGATTGAACCTTGGTCTTGGAAAAAGAAATGTAACACAGAAGCCAAATTCTATCCATTTTTGTATTCTTCATGGAATAAAGTGGATCATCTGACATAAGTGTTATAATAGATACTTGTTGAAGTGGAGGAAGAAGAAGTGAGGCTGGTAATTCCAAAGCTGGTGTTCTATTTAAAACAGACTTAGCATTCAGATGCTCCCAAAGGCGTTTTCCTTTAGTAATTCAGGAAGATTCCACTGCACATAATAAATGTGACCAGAAAAGTGCTGATTATATCTTTTAATACTTGCAAACCCTAGAAACATGGTTCATTTCAGTTAAAGGATTTTCAGTTTAACAGCTCCCATGAGCATGATAGTTACACTGTTGCTGGGTGTGCTGAAGTAGAACTTTTAGACTAGAGATGGGGAAATCTCACAAGCATGAACTTATTTGGCTATTTGTGTGAATATGACTAAAATAATTAATAAATGTAGAGAAAATTCAAAGTAGACCCTGGAAAGAATCAACTCAGGGCTGGCCAGATAGCTCAGCAGACTCCAGTATCTGCTCAGGCAGGCACAGTGACCGGGATTTGATCCCCAGCATGCTGTGCCAGCCCCACCCTTGGGATACCCTGAGAGGGAGGTTGAGACTGGTCATGGGGCTCATGCCTGTGATCCTAGCATCCAGGAAGCTGAAACAGGAGGATCACTAGAGTCTGACCTGTGTAGTGAAACCCTGTAGACCCTGTAGTAAAATACACAAAAATAATATATAATTTAAAAAAAAAAAAAGAATCAAGGCAGTTATTTTTTTCTTCAGTTAAAAAGTCTTTGTGAGTGCCTGAGGCAGAGACTGAGAGAAAAAAAAAAAAAATGCACTTCATTCCTTCTTCCACCGCCATACTGTATTTTATACTAAATCTCATTTTTATTCCAACATTTTACTCCCACTTGATTGAATGTGCCTCATTTGCCCAGGACAGTACTGGTGGCCACACTCTGTCCAGGCCAGTACTAACTAGCAGCTGTCTTCATTTGCTCTTCAGAAGCTGTTACATTTAGATCCTAGAAAGAAATCTCCGCAGGATTAAAACAAGGGGAGCCAACCTTGACTGGCAAAACACAGACCAGCAATGTCACCAATATGAAAGACCCCAAATCCATCAATTCTCGTGTTTTCATCGGAAATTTAAATACAGCCATTGTCAAGAAAGTTGACATTGAAGCCATTTTTTCAAAGTATGGGAAAATAGTTGACTGCTCAGTTCACAAAGGTTATGCATGCATACAGTACATGAGCGAGTGACATGTGAGAGCTGCTGTGGCTGGGGAGAATGGCAGGATCATCGTGGGCCAACCTCTCAATATCAACATGGCAGGAGAACCCATATAGACCAAAACCTGGAAATAAGAAGCCCCTTTTCTGCACTTTACAGACTTGAGTCAAAGGAGCCTTTCCTATCGGTTGGTGGCTATGTCTTTGGCTATGATTACTACAGGGATGATTTCTACAATCATCGGTTGTTTGATTACCACAGGCGGGTGCCTCCACCTCCCCATGCGGTCATCCCACTGAACCCCCCCCCTGCCCCGGGTGGCTGTCGCAACAACTCGCAGGGGAAAAGGTGTCTTTTCCATGAAAGGGGGCTCGAGATCCATCAGTGGGTCAGCTTCCTCAGGCTCTAAATTGCAATTAGATGAATTACAGACAATCAGGAAGGAATTAACTTAGATCAAAACTAAAACTGACTCCTTGCTAGGACACCTGGAGAAGACTGAAAAGCAGCAGGGGGAGGAGGCAGAAGCTCAGAAGAAGCAATCGGAAGCGAGTATAGAGCTGATTCAAGATGAATGTGTGCAGAGAATGCAGATCATTCCACAGAGGAGCCTGCTGCAGGAGGGCAGGATGCGGATGGAGAAGAGATGACTGATGGGATAGAGGAGGGCTTCGATGAAGATGGGGGTCACGAGCTGTTTGTACAGATAAAGTGATCTGAAGCAGTGTATGATAAGGCAAATGAAGAAAAGAGATACTGTGGCAGCCTGCAGAAATGTGAAAGGTTTCTTATTGGACATCAGCATCTTTGGTTTGATTTATATAAAAAGTCCAAATAAATAAATGGACAGTACCGTCCAGTTTTAGAAATTCCATATCTTCTATGTTCTGAGCTGCACAATTGTCAAGATTTTATGGTTTAAATTGTAAATGTGTTTTCCCTCTTGCTGGTTTTTTTTTTTTTTTTTTTTTTTTTTTTTTTTTTTTTTTT
>PVJA010043930.1:0-16457 GCA_004027025.1 Myocastor coypus | reverse complement strand
AGGAGGAGGAGGAGGAGGAGGAGGAAGAGGAGAAGAAGGAGAGGGAGAGGGAGAGGAAAAGAAGAAGAGGAAGAGGAAGAAGAAGTGGAAGAGGAAGAGAAAGAGGAAGAAGAAGAAGTTTCTGAATCCCAAGAATTCCTGTCTAAGAGGAAGCCAGCTGAGGCAGGAGTGTGGCTTGTCTCAGGGGGCAGGGGTTCAGCATCGCCCAAAGCCAAGCGCAAACTGCCAAGGGTAAAGATCCTCCTCACAGCTCACGCATGTACCACCTTGTATTCATAGTCCTGGCATTTTCTACCTGCAAGGTGCATCCCAGGAAATTCTCTTCCAGGTCCACCTCACAATGTGTACGTTCAATCTAATTACCCACGTGTAATAGTGATCAAGTGCTCATGCCTGACACTGATGCTGTCTGAATACTCTGTGGTCTCTACTGGCCCACAAGCTGTAATTGCAGTCTGTCTTCCATTCTCCCAAGTGGGGACAAAATTCCAGTACCAGGGCACCAGCGCCTCTCACACGCCGGCAGGTGTACACAGAGCCATGCACACACACAGCGAGGTGCTGGGCAGCAGGACCAAGCTCACCCTGCCGGGTCGATGTGCTTCCTCTTTCCTTCCTGATGGTGCGGCCCTCAGCTGCACTGATCACGTGACCCCCAAGTGGTCATTAAGACAACTGTGATCACCATCAGGTCAGCTGTGAGACTCCGGCTTCTTCTGCCCCTAGAGAGGCCTAGAATCTGCCCTGCATGGCATCATGCAGCCACAGACGAGCTTTTCCTCTTGGACTAGCATTCTGCTGTCACCTCGGCTGTACACAGAACTTGGGTCTAGTTACCAATTACCCACAGCATCACCTTTTGAAGAAACACACAGGACGTCCAGTGAATGCTCGGGACACAGGTGCCCCAGGTCAGGGACTCCTGTCTAATAATATAGCTGGAAGAGATTGCACTGAGACACAGCTCCTCAGCAGCCCCAGCAGGACGAGCTCAATGGGCTGTTCTCAGATCCACGGCTCCTGAGCCGGCAGCAGTGGGGGTCTGGTTTGTGCCTCTTCCTTGCCCAGCAGCAGCAGGCTGCTGGCTGAGCTGATTGTGGGCCTGGCCTGAAGAGCCTCCCGGGACCAGCAGCGTTCTGCAAATTAAACTCGGCCTGGCCTGAAGGTCAGCTGCTGTCCCCCGGCAGCCACTGGCCGTCCCAGCCCACTGCCCTTGAGAAATTGGTGTCTGCAAAACATATTTGCTCAGATACAGAGGGAAAACGATCCTTCACCTAATTACATCCATTTGGCTCTGCACAGAGAAAAGGGGGCTCTTTGTGAGAAGACAAAAGAGGAAGAGAGAGAAGCTTATGTTTGTCTCACAAAATTCCTGAATTCTTAAAGGGAGCTGCTTGCTCAAAATAAGATCATGAATGTTCTCATTTTGTGAGCAATGCCCTCTGTCTAAATGGGGAGGGAGGATTGGAAGCAGAGCGTGCCCCTCACTGTAAGAGCACCCGCACAAGTGGCCCACCAGCTCCCCATCTCCAGAGTTTCCATCCAAACACCTTCCAAAGCAGCAACTCTGGTGGCTCAGTGGGCTGAGCCAGCTCCCCTCTACTCTTGGCTGTCTCCCCTTTGCCTGCCTTCACGCATGCACACATAGAGCTGAGCTTTAGCCGAGCATTTCCCATGGGGTTGCAGCAGTAGCAGAGAGGCCCAGAGAACATTCTGGAAGGCCCTCTGCAGACTGAGATCCCACCACGCTGGGTACTGCCCGCCCCTGGAGGCAGGGCCAGCTGGCCTCAGGTCCACTGGGACAAAATTGCAGAGGGGACCACATCTCTAGCCAGAGGGGCTTCCTGTGTCCTTGCCTGGCTCTTTCCCTCTGGTCTGATGCCCAGCTGAGGTCCTTTGTCCCTTGCCTGCTACTTCCCCGTCCCCACTCACACCCTCACTCCTCAGCTGTGACCCAGGATCACTTGGTCACACTCAGTGGACAACATCACTCTTGGAATTGACATCACAGGGACTACAGTCCACATGGACACTCAGGTCTGGATCCCAGAAGGAAGTACTTGGTGGGGCTGTGAGGCAACCCCAAATACCCTGCTCCCCCAGCAGGACCATTGCTTACCCCTCTGGGCTGGCCAGGGCATCCTCCTGAGGGCAAGGCCAGTCCAGAGCAGAGATGGCCAGTGCCTAACACCTGAGGAAGAGAACGTGTTTGGATAGCCCTTACATGTGGACCCTGAGGGGAGTAGGAAACTGTCTTGAGCATATTTGATCCTCTGAGCACACAGCCTTGGATAAAGAAGGATTGAAGAGTTGGAATGACACTAGCCCCCCTAACCTCCTCCCTAGCCATCTGGAAAGCAGGGGTGTCCGCTCCCACCACCTCACCACCCAGACCCGAGCATAAGGTGGCAGAAATCTGTCACAGAAGAGCCCTGAAATCCTCAGGTTAAAGGGATTCTACAGTTTAAGGACAAAGGGCTACAAAGCCCTAATGTACCGTTTAGAACATTATTACCATCCTACTGTCTTGTCTTTAAGAGAGAACCACAGCTTTTCTAATTATTTCATCTTCATTTGCAAGCAGCCCTAGCTGAACTGTTTATTTCCAAACTCATATCTTTAGCTACAAGGTTAAAATTCCAGCTTTCAGGGAGAAGAAGGAAACACAGGCCACTGGGAAGGAATACAGACCCCGGCCCCACGTGAGGGCTTCCTCTGTTACACGTGGGATTCCTTCTTGCTGACAGTGAGAACAAGCAGCTGCAAGGAACGTTCTCCACACCTTTGCCCAGAGGACGCTATGCCTGGGGATCTGGCTGGCTCTTCTCCGGCTCAGGTTGTGCACCTTCGGGGCCTGCTGTGGACATGCCATCTCTTCTTGACCCTGAGAATGGCTATTTCTGGTTCAATCCCATAAGGCCCTAGAAACAGGTTCATTTCATCAGAGAATCACTAATTTGGCCTTAAGAAAAAGAAATCGATTCCAGGAACAAGACATACTTACATCAGGCTCAGAAAACTCAATACTCAGAGAAAAAAAAAAAAGAAAGCAAGGGGAGGGAGGGTTCAGGGCCAGGCCAGGCTGGGTGGCAGGGCAGGCAGCGATGCCCAGGTGTGCTACATGAACTCACATTTAGGACACTGAGCTGGCACACACCCTCTCTGCTGACCTGCATTGGTAGATTCAATCCTAGCTCAATCCAAAATGGGACTCAAGGGGGCTGAGGAGATAGCTCCATGGCACAAGTGCCTGCCTAGCAAGTGCGAGGTCATGAGTTCAATCCCTGGTCCTGGAAAAAAAAAAAAATGGGACTCAAGTTTAGAAAAGAAGGACGATAAGAAGATTGGCCTCCTGGATTCTGTCACTGCCTGGTAAAGGAATGGTTCTATAGTCACAAGCTGCTCAGCAGCCCTGGTAATGGAGTCCAGTGCCTTTCATCCCAAGCGCTGGTGGAATCCAGCCCCAGGGCCACTAACACAAGCCTGTTACCTCTGGCCTGCCGTGGCCCAGGCACAATGAGCCGATGGTCTCTGTCCTGCTCAGAGAGGATAGCGGCCTGTGTAACCTCGCTGTCAGCTGCAGAGGCCGAGGAGCTAATGGATGTGGGGCCTGAGTTCCCTCATGCAGCAAGGCAGCGCCCTTGAGGTCAGAGTGGAAGGTGCCGGGCACCAAATGTGAAGCGGCCGTCACCTGCACCGCTTTCTGGGACATCAATCCAACTTGTTGTGGCATGGTTATCTTTGCTAGGGACAAAGGAGGAAAGTGAGTATCTGCAGCTGGGAATCAGGGTTGGAGAAGCCAGACAACCCCGGCTGATCAGGCAACTGGGGTGCGGGCCCCAGGTCCAGCAGTTCCAGGTGAGCCCTGTGATTCGGGGCAGATTACAGCACATCCCAATGGCTTAGTTGAAGTAGCTAGCACAGCTGCCAAAGTCTGCCTCAGGACCACTGCACTTTTTCTTCGTAGGCTCACATGGATTCAGTGAGGGAATACAGGAAGAGGCTGGCGCAGCACCCTGGATGCAGCAGTGATGTTCGCTGGGGCGCATGGCCTCCAATGCACAAAGGACACAAAGATGTTCCTGGAACTACTGCTGCACATGCTTCCCCTCCTTGCTCCTTACAGCCTATGTGAGAGGCAAAGCAAAGACTGTCGCTCATCTCCACTGACCTCTGACCCAGAGCCTGACCTTGTGCTTCGTTCTGGCTCTGCGCCTCTATATATTTGGCCACCTGCTGCTCCAGGCAGTTTCCAAGAGAGCTTGTGTTGGCCAGAAGCTGGCGCTGGAAGGGAAGTCTGGGAACAGCACAAGCTTGGACACCAGAGTTGTGAGGGACTTTCCCCCACTAGTTTTACAAGGAAACCTCATTGGAACTGAGCTGGTCCCTGAGGGCTACAACGTCTGTCTGATGTTCTTAGGGACTGGATTGAAGGTTGCTCAGCCCGGCGACTGGTCTGTTGCCTGTGCACACACCCAACAACCCAGTTCAGCAGAAAGGTGATTTGTTCCTTCAGATCTCCCAAGCGGCTAAGATCTTCAGCCTGACCGAGTGTCATTTGGCTTCTCCTGACGCTGACCCCTGCATTGTAGGCGTGGTCCCACAGTCTTCCACCAGAGATCGACCCTCTACAGTGGGGCAATCTACAAAGGAAGGGCAGACAGTGACCTTCATGAGCATCCAATGAAAAAGCTCAGGGGGCCCGGCGGGATGGCTCAGTGGTCTAAAGCGCCTGCTTGGGGAAGCTTGGGTGGCTTCAGGGACCGCAGTTCGATCTCCAGCACCACATGCTGCGCCAGGCCTGCCCTCGGGGCAGGCTAAGCCGGCCATAAAAATTAGTGAATAAACAAAAAAAGGTTCTGAAACAAGAAAAAAAAATAAAAAACAAAAAAATTCTTTAAAATGAAAAAAAAAAAAAAGAAAGAAAGAAAAAGCTCAGGACGAGGCCCTAAAGAGCTCGAGTCCTCAGGACAGCTGCGGCTCAGGGGTTACATTCAGGTGAGTGTGTCTTGTGTCTTCCAACTGCAAAAAGGCAGTGGAAGACACAGTTCCTCTGTGGCATCAGGGTTCCTCTGCTATGTGTGGGTGCTACTCAGGACCTCCTCACTTGTGGGCTGTTGGGAGGAAGCGGATCCGCAGATGTCCAGCCCAGGAGCTGGGCATGCAGCAGACGTATAGCCAACAGTCCTGGAGGCTGCTGTGCTTCTCGCCTACACGGTGCCCCTCGCCTCCCCCAGGGCTCTGAGAGTCAGAGATGCTCCTGAGGGTACAGAGGAGGGTGCTCGTCTTATTCCATTTTGCAAGTGAGGGAGCTGGGGCTCCTCTGCCTGGGCCCCAGGGAACCAGCAGCGCTCCTCTACTGTCACCCTGAGAGTAACACAGGGCCCAAGCAAGAAGGGGACCTGGTGAAGCAGCTGGAGCAAGAGGGTCCCAGGTCTAAGCTTAAGCTGGGCCACTTAGCACAACCCTGCCTCGAAGTGCAAGTGGTCAGGGATGTGGCTCTGTGTAAAGGCCCTGGCTTTAATGTCAGTACTGCAAAGGGGGAAGGGAGGGAGAGAGGGAGGGAAAAAGAGAGGGAGGGAAGCAGGGAGAGAGGAAGGGAGGGGGGAAAGAAGGAAAAAGGAGGAGGGAGGAGGAAAGAGGGAGGAGGATTAGTCACACCCACCCAGCTCCAAAGATCCTTCCTGCACAGAAAGCCTGCTTAAGAAGGACATTGCTAGAGTGGAACAAAGCCATTGACTAGACCTGCCCTGGGCTTCTGGGCTTCTCCCATTTCCTGGGGAGTGCGAAGCCTGGCTACTCCTTCTGGTCTCAACCTCACAGGTGGCGAGGAGGGTCTTCCTCTGCTGCCACATCTAGTGGCATCTTCCAGCTATGTCACTGATCCCTTCTTCCCCCGCCGCTGACTGTCACACACCTGGCCGCACATTTCCAGTGAGGGAAATGGGAGTTCTTTTATCTGCCTTACCCAGCCACAGTCCCAAAAGTTTGCTCAGAAGAAAGGCGTCCCGTGACCCTTCACTTGACACTTAGTCCTGGCCAATGAAAGTGCCGAATGGCTAGAAGGGGAGACACAGAACTGCAGGAAGGAGCCCAGACCCGCGCCTGTTGCTTCCCTTTTCAGTCCTTCCTACAAGCAGACCTGGAGCAGGTGACAATATCACAAAGGGGACTACGAATCGTTTCTGGGGCTCAACCTGGAAACAAAGGCAGCCCAGAGTTGGTTACCGCTTCAAAGGACAGGGACATAAATGTACATGGGTGTTCGAGGAGGGAAGGAGAGGCATGGGGACCAGGAGTGTAATGCGTCACCAACAGCTCCGGGCTGGACACGAGGGCTTTTACACAGATGCTGTATTGATAGGGATTTCATCCAGCAGTGAAAAAAAAACATTCCTGACGTTCATCTACAGGGAGAAATATCCATGTACTCTCGGCCGTAGGACCAATTAGTGCGTGAGAGCAGTGGGGTGGGGACAGAATATAAATGCACGATGCAGCCGCACTTGATTACTCTAATGAAATGTCCATTGATTCCTATAGATTAATGTGAGAAGGACGGCAGCTGCCGACTAGCTAACACCTCCGGGTCAGCATCTGCGGCAAGGTTGTGTGCGCATGCGTGTGTGCATGGCGCACGCGAGCCTGGGCTACGCAGGAGGAACAGACGCACCACCGGCCAGACAACGGCGCCGGGCAGAGTGGAGGAGCTCGTAGGTGGGGGATGGGCTTCCTCCCTGCCCTGCCCCAGCCCTGCCCCTGCCCGTGTCCCCTCTCCCTGCTCCAGGGACTTTACTGGAAGGGACAGGAGGGGTCTCACATCACCTATTAGGGTCCCATGAGTTCCATCTGGCCCTTCTTCACTCAGAGCAAATGCTAGTTCAAAGCAAGCCCTCTGCCGGGCTGCGACACCACATACCACCCACGATGGACCGGTGCTTCCCCCGAGGAATGTGCCCACCGAGGGGCTCACCAGGCAACCTCGAGGACCCACTCCGGGTGGAGGGTTACTTTACCTCCTGAACCGGCGAGCGGGGTGTCCACAGAGTGCTCCGTGCATTCGGCCCCTCCTCCCTAGAGAGAAAGCTGAAGGTCCCTTGAAGTTTTACCTAAAATCTCACCTGGCGTCTCCAAGTGTATGAAAATTATTTAAGAAATAATTCCAGGTAACTAGGCCTGTCTTTGCTTTTCAGACTCACAACAATTTCTACTGGCAGAGAAGAGCGTGGCAGGAAGTTTGGGGATGAGGAGCAGCAGGACCAAAGAGGAGAACCAGAGCAGGGAAGGGGGGGGGGGGCTCTGAGAGGACAGGAGCACCACGGAGGCGGCTAGCAGCCCTGGAGAGATGAGCCCCACCGCCCCCCACCAGCAGGCAGGAGCGGCAGCCTTGTCCCCTGCGTGTGTTTGCTCGGTGCACCCCTACAATCTCGCACACAGATCCCTGAGCTCCAGGTGCGCTCCCTACCTGACAGATGGGTGCATTTTAAATGCTGACCACAGCAACCTGAGGCAGCCTGCAGGTCTCCCGGCCCATTCCTTGTCTATGCCACGAGGTCCAAGTTTTAAGGATACAGCCCAGCACCACTTTTTACTGAGAAGCTGCAGAACTCTAGCCAGTGGTTCAATAAATTGTATTCCACCCCCTCGCGCTGAATGCCCTGCGCGCCTCGGCCTTCCATGTGTAATTGCGAGCTGTTATTAGCCCTGAGCGGTGTCCGTTACTGGCCACACTCTTGCTGAGCGGTCAATTTTTTCCCCTGCCACTTCCTTTGCTCACACCATGCTGACCACGCTGGCCAGAGGCGGCCCGAGGTTTATAGTGAGCATTGATTTTTCTTTTCTCTCAATACTGACAGAATCATAGATCCAAGGCAAATAAAGAAATGCATTCTGGGGTGATGAAATGTCTTCCATTCAGACTGGATTGAATCAAAGCCCATCACAGAAATGGAGGGCTCGGAAGTGCTAGGAAGCTCCTGCCTGAGATGGCGGAGAAATAAATTTCACATTCCCCCATTTTGCTCTGGATTTGTAAATCACTGGGGCATGGACAGTCTGGCCAGTCATGAGACCTGGGCAACGAGGCACTCGTAAACAAAGGGAGGCTGTTGCGGCCTTCATCCGTGGGAGCGCTGTGTGTCATTCTGGGTTGGAGGATCGTCATTTATGCTCTCAGCAGCACCCAGACTCTCCCACAGAACTGTCCTACCGTCATTTAGACAGGGACCTGCCAAGCGTCAATATGACCTTCACTAATTGATTTGGTGATGTGCAAGCCTTGTTTATAGAGACTAATCCCCGTCTGACCTCCAGCACACACAGAGTACACACGCCCAGGCAGGAGCGCTCTTGGCAGCTGGACCCAGGGAGTGGAAGTCAGGGACCCAGATCACCATCCTTTCTCTTCTGCCAGCAACAGTCAGCCCACATGCTCACCCACCCTTCCTGCCTGTGCATCCTCCACACGGACTGGGTCCCTCACAGGATGCGGGCTGTTGGTTGCCCAGGGTGATGCCAGTAGGTAGCTAGGGTGGAGCCTGGCACACTCATGCATTTGTGCCTCTAATGTGGCCAAATGGCACGAAGGAGGAGCCAAGCACATGCCAGCCAAGGGAGCTGGTGCCGCCACCCTAGAGACAGTGGCCCAGTGGCCTCCACACACTCAGGTCCCTGGATGGCTACTCTGTAAGGAATGATCACTAATCCTTGTGGTATGTCTTTTCTTTTTTTCTTTTTTTATGTTCTCAGATATGAATTGGTTTTTTTTTCTTTATTTTTTATTACTTTTAATAAGAAATAACAATATGATAGTTTCAAAACACGTTAATAGTGCATTTGCAATAATTGACACATTGTATATTATTATCCTCATAGTAGTTATACAGAGCACAGGGTGTAGACATGATAAATTTTCTAATCTTGGTAAGGAAAGAAAAAATTCTTCTCTTTAAACAGAGAGGAAGTAGATGTATACATAGTCCAACGTCCTATAATTGCAGTGGGTTGCCAGTGAAACTGGCAATGTTGGAGGTTGTTGATTTGAGCCTCTTATACCTCATCATACTAATCTAGCTCTGTGTTTTATGCCTCATAAGTAAGCTTTTCTGCTGGGTGATCAAGGGCAAGTTAAAGAAAGACCTGTATAACAAAACATTCATCTTTTGTATCTTCCAAGGTCAGATCCCCTCAGGATTAACTTTGGAACCATGTACAGTGCTTTGTAGAGCTGTTGTCAGTGTCAGCCTTCAGGACAAGTCATGGCCATTGCTTGACCAGTTTGCTGTCTGTAAAGCCTGAGAGAATGTTTTTTCTCTAGGTGACTCTCCTTAGACACACTATACTTCATTTGTTCCTTTCCTCTGAGATCCCATAATCTCCTTGACCAGAAAATTTGGGACACCACTGAGTTATAGGATGTTACAGCACAGATTCTCTTATGTCCTGAGTTATGGTATGTCTTAAGGTTAGAAAAGTTGAGCCTCATGAACTGAGGCCCTTTCCCACTCCCAGCCCCTTGAATCATGACCAGGATGACTGAGGTTGTATGTGTGTCTGTCGTGAAGATATGGCTATTCCTCACTTAAAGATTGACCTGTTCACTGACCCTTTGGACATAAGGGCTCAGAGCGTGAGAGACAGGGAGGCGTTATGGTGCTGTGAGGTTTGCTGAGCGCCCTGTGCAGCACAATGCAGGAGTCCTAGGCACCGTTCCACATCACAGCCCTGCATCAGAGAGTTGTGCAAGTAAAGCGAAGTCACTGAGATGGGTCTCCTGACCAGTCTTTGTTCTGAACACTGTAAAGAACATGCTGTGTGCAGCTCCTCATGTAGTGACCCAATGCATATAATGGCCTGGTCGCAAGAGTGAAGCCAGTCTTTAAGAAATATCTGGGACCAATTTGCCAAAATGGCTTGTGCTTCAACAGATCTTCTACTAACTGTATGTATTTATCTGTTTTTTGTTTTTCCTGATTCTAGAAAATTTCTTGAAATCATGTGTCTTTTTAAATGTAAGCCAAAGCAGATGCTAGATCCTAGGCTTGATCCCAATGCCACTAAAAAGGAAAAGGCAAAAGGAAAGAAACATGCTTAACGCAATCTAAAATTACCAAAAATGCACCAAAAATAACTCACATTGTTTTCATCCAGTACATTGAGGCTAGGTCCCCCAATCTGTAACCAAATGTCACAGGTCTAGCCATGAGCTGAACTGTGACAGTCACCCTGAGATCCCGGCCTTCTGGGCACCAGGACCACATGCTTCTCCAGGACATTGGCATCTTAGAGAAAAGACCTAGTACTTCTACAGCCCATGTCCGGCAGTTGATGTGCTTCATGCAGGCTCCTACCTGCCAACCATGTGTCCCAAGCACACAGGCCACCCCATCTCTGGGACCTTCCACAAGCAAATTGCCACAGGATCCACCCAGCTTCCTCTCTGGATGGCTGCCTCAGTGAGTCGTGTACTCACATAACGCTACAGTTTAGGGCTCCAAGGCCTGGGTTTCTGGCCTGGAAACTGGGACAAGCTCTCTAGTTCTCCCTGCCAGGGAAACTCTATGAGTCTGAAATGCTAACCCCTCTCTGCATCTTGTTGGAGCAGAGGAAAAACATGGCTACATCAGGTTCTGAACACTGCCATCTGAACTGTCCTCAGGGAGCAACGGCCCCCTGCAGTGTCACCTGCTCACAGTTCAAGTCATGAAACCACCCCATGGGCATCCACTGGTGCTGCCTCAGCTTTGCCTTGTCTCCCAGTTCCTGGCTCTGGGAATGAGTGGCAAGGCTGCCCTTGGATACCTTCTATAGTTTCTCTTGACTTTTGCTCTCCCAATGGTTGAGCCAGAATTATAAGCTTAAGTGATACATATAAATACTTATAAAATGCTAATGTGAACACAGTGCATACCTGCTGCCTCCAGGAGAGGCCTGAGTTGATCTGTGAAATCCATACTCCACAAACTCACCTGTCTGTGGCATGGTTCTTGGTCCCATACTCCACTCTTCTTAGTCACTTATGGAAAGCAGAGATTCTGATCACTTTGGCCAGGAAATACTTTATCAAGTGCCACTGTGGTGCCAAGGACTGTATGTCCCGTGGGCATCCTGTGGACACCCACAGCACCTCAGGTCTACATCCCTGCTACCTGTGCATGTAGGGGAAACACATGTAAGGCCAAGTCCACAACTCAAGTGCTGACACAGGGCATGGCTGAGAAGACAGTCCTGAGATGGACAACCGCTACGTGCTCAGAGAGCCCAGCGGGTACTACCAGAGTGCTGCCCAGGTGTCCTGGGCTGTGTTTAACAGGAGACGTAGGTACCAGAGGCACAGGAAACCAGAGCTGGGCAAGCAACCCACTCTGAGGAATGGGGGCCCAAGGCCTACACCAGTGTATTCCCAAACTCTCAGAGCCTCTGGGTGCAGGCTCTTGGCTCCCTGAGCTGTCGGAAGACCCAAGTCCAGTGCCTCACTGGAGAAGCTACCCATGGGGAAGAAGGGAGGCTGCACTCAAGCAGGGATCCAGAAGGGCCTCCGCAGCTTCTCACCTGAGAGAAGGATCCCCTGTGCCTAAGGAAAAGTCCCAGGGTTCCCTGAGACTCAGTCCTGTTCCTCAGGTACCTAGGGACCCTGGTGACCCCAGGGATGACATGAGTTGATGGAGGGGTGTTGGAGAGGTAAAAACAGCTTGGGGTGGCCACAAAGGCAGGACCTGAGCCTGAAGCTGGGAGGATGAAGAGGATTCACCCTACAAACTCAGGCAGGGTGGCTGGAGGCCAAGGGACAGCACCTGGCTATCATTCACCTTAATTCTACTCAATTCTGATTTGCAGGGACATCAGCTATTTGAACATAGAACATAGGTGACTGTGCCCGTATAGTTCTGCTTATCCTCCTCATGAGCTAAATTAGTAAATTTATCAATGACAGCAAAGAAACTTCAGGGATTTGGTGAGAAGAAAGTATTTGGATGGAGTCACATGGTTGAAACGTTCCCTTTGGGATCACAGGCTCAGTGTAGCCTGACTTTACAGGGACCTGGGAGTGTCTAAACAGCAGAGCCCATTTGGTGCCCCAAACCACTAAGACATAATGGGAACAAATAAAGGATTATTGCTAATATTTATACTATCACATAAGCACTTCAAAAGAAGACAGTTACAGTTTTTATAATTCCACAGTAGTATCCTTGTAGTAGTTCCTTTTAGAACCTTCAGAAGTGAAATTACCCACATAGTACCCCAGATCTGGAAGGATAAATGTACCCAGCTCTGACCAGATTCCCTCTGGTGGTCACAGGCTTGGTTCCCTCCCTGGGAAGGAAAGGAGCACTAAGAAAAGAGCTGTCCAGCACTCTGGGAAGCATAGGTAAAGGGGCTGCTAGATACTATTCTGTGACAAGTGGCCCGATCTTGTTCATACATTTGTCTGTTGATGGTCACTAGGGCTGTCCCTAGTCAGGAGCTGTTGGGGACATTACCGCTATTAATGTATGTGTGGCAGTTTTGTGAAGTGTGTTCTCAGCTTTCTAGCAGATGTCTGGAAACAGAAGAGCTGGGCTATGACATAGCTTTCTATTTCTTGGGAATCTTGTTAAATCTATTCATGCATAAATTGTATCGAGCAATCCCTTCCCTCTGCATTCCTGGAGGGGGTGACAAGGCTCAAACACATGAAGTCCCCTGCAAATGCTAAAGCAAGAGTAAGCTCCAGGTGCAATGTCATGCATGCTTCAGAAGCACTAAGCTAGCATTCTGTACACAGAAGTGCTCCTGAGGATGAGTGTTGCTTGATTTCTGCAGTTATCAAACAAGGAGAGAAAAAAAGACCGATTGTGAAGGGACGTTAAATCCCCATGCCTTTGGAACAGCAAAGCAGGTTATCCAGCAAGGGCCTTGAGTCTGCATTTGATTTGCTTTTCTGGAGCAGAACAATAGATGTTGAAATCAAACAGCATCAGCCTGGTGTCTGTCAGGGCTTCCCATCCCTGCAATCCATTTCAGACGACTCCGGGGAGGTCCTTCCTCCTCCGCCAAATTTCCTCGTTTTCTCAGGAGTTAAACGTGGATCAAACACCCTCCCCAGCAACATTTCCTCACTCCAGGCGAATTGGCCTCCATCAGGGGAGACACGTCACCATCATTGCACCAGAGTGCTCATTCAGGGGTTCTGTCTAAATTGAGACTTGGAGGCACTAATAATAATTAACTACTTTCTTAGCAATGAAAAAGTCTTAAATGCCTATTTACTTAATGGTCCCCTAGGGTGTCTTTGTTTTGAATGGGATAAAAAAAAAATCTTAGCTGCAAAATAAGCAGGTGATTCTAATCAATAAAGCCAGAGGACTGTATTGATTACGAGAACTCCATTCTTTAGTCATTAACCCTGTGAATTCTCTACCAAAGCCAAGTAAGACCATTTCCGCCTGTTAGTACATAAGCTTGCTGAGAAGCGAGAAGCGGGAATCTCACTTCCACTTTCCCACCTCCATTCAGCCTACAGAGACAGCATCAGAGCATCCTTGTTGGGCTTGGGTTGTTTTCCTGCATGGTGACCATGCCCAGCCTAGCCTGGGAACTGTTTTTGCAGAGTTAGGAAGCATCCCCTCCTCTTTGGTGATGGCTGATACTTTTGTATTTCAAAAAGAACATTAAGTACAGGTGAGAAACAGCGTTGATTTCATTAGTAAGAAATAGCAGCTAAAGTACTGTGGCCGCAGGACACATCTGGAACCAGTCACACCCCCAGTCTGGCCTGCCTTGCAAACTGGACGTTCACACTGTAAGAGAATCAGGTGTAGTTTTAATCACTGCTGTAGTGCCTCATATAAACAGGTAACACAGCATGAACCCACAAGACCAAGCACTCTCCAACTAACCCAACCCCGATCCCACTCTTTCTAGCCTAGATCGTCACCCAGAAGTGAGTTGGAGCAGATCTGTCCCCTTCATGTGGTATGCAAATGGAGACCACCTGGGCTTGGGCTCCCCCTAAGGAGGACCTGAGGTCCAGGGTGCATGGTACCCCAGGGGGGTTGGGGGGATCAAAGGGGAAGATAGTCTGGGGTTGCCATGCCCTGGGGTGGAGTCTCAGATCCATGTGTCTGGGATGGGTCTCTACTCTTCCTATGGGACTTATGTCACACCTTCATTGAGCTACACGATCTGATGGCCAAGCAATCGCCTCTTAGTCTCTGCATCATCTCTGAATCCCACAGCCACACCATGGCTGGCATTTCATAGAGGCTCAGTAACCACTTGCTAGTGGCCAAGTGAATGAGATCTCATATCACAGTTCATTCTGTGACCATTTTGTCCCAGCCACTTTCCTCACTGCTGGGACAAAATATCAACTCCCGGAGTTTAAGGAGGAGAGGGCTATTACATGCCAGTGCATAGTCTGTGGGCTCCAACGTAGAACAACACCACAGAGGGGGCTGGTGGAGGAAAAGCCACCCAGCTCATGGGGGGCAGGAAGCAGAGGGTGAAGGGAGCAGATGAGAAGGAGATGCACCCTTTTGGGTCCTGACCTCTCCTGACCCGGCCCCACTCCCAACAGCAGGCTGTCTATGGGCTCTGTGGTGGTAGATTGAAAGCTGGTGGTCAATTCGCAATACCTAGCTGAACTGAACCAGTGGTGCTGGGGGTGATAGACCCACCCAAGAACTGTTGCTGGTAGCGTAAAAGGCAGAACTGGAGAAGAAGAAGTAAGGCTGTTGGGAGCTATTGAAGCCAAGGGAGCTGTTGGTTTTCCTGGAAGAGCTTGGCATGATAGCTTTCCTGATGAACCCAGGCATCCTCGTCCTTGGAGGAGCTCAGGATCTCATACTCTCTAAGGATGGCTGTGGTCCTGGCCACTTGCCTCCTTTCCAAAGAGTTCTCCCTATGAGGTGATAAGGCCCAGGAGTCATGGCACCCCTGGGGAGGTGTGGTTCTTACCTTGAGCATCACCTCCTGGCTCCAGTGCCAATCCCTCAGTCCACTAGCACAGATCCCTCATCCCGCTGGCACAGACTTTCTAGCTTCCACCACTGACCTTTGGGTGTTCCGAGCAGAGATCCACAAAACAGGCCTGCATGAGAGGATGTCGTGGACCCTAGGCCTCCAGCTGGACTCAGCGGGCATCATTAAGGGCTCTAGGTCTTTAGCTGGATGCACATAGGACATTACTATGTGATCCAGCCTCAGCTGAAGTCTTTGGGCTTCGGTGTGTGTACAGATGTCCTGTAATGTTTTTGTATATGACTCTTTGGGTGACTGTTATAAGATAATCTTATAATTAAGAGCCCTGTATTGTCTTGTTCCCCCTTCCAATCCCTAACTATAGCAGGCCCCATCATCTGGTCCCTCCAAAGGCCCACCAAGGAGACCAGGAGGCTCCTGGGGCACAGCTAGCTATAAACCAACAGGTCCATGTGGAACCTGAGAGCTCACTGGAAGGACCGCTGGAGGCTGCAAGCTAACGTTCTCATTCGTAATACAGAATTCTGAGACCCAGATCACGGGGGACAGCACTGCTAGCTGAGGACACGGCCTGAGCCCATCCCCGGCCTCCTGTCCCAGGAGTCTCCTCTGCACACGCACACATTCCTCACCTTCACGCAGTCACACACCCTGCAGAGTTCAGCCTGGATGACACAGGAAAAGCCGGCCCCGCCTGGCTGCCGTCAGGAAGCCTCCAGACGTTTCCCAAAGGAGTGTGGCAGAGGGGCTCAGGCAGGAAGCTGCGACCAAGAAGGGGCAGAGCAGCGCAGCGAATGAGCTCCTGGGCTTGACTGCGTGGCCCCACGGGAACCACACCACCCCCGACCAGCCGACAACCTCTCGTTTCCAGGTCCTTCCTGGCTTCCTCTACCTCAGGCCCATGGATACGATATTAATCTTTGTGACTACTTTCTGACTCATGCTACCATGCATGAAAACTAAAATAAAAAAAGATTCCTGCTTTGAGGAAAATCATAAGGTTATTCCTATATTCTTCATGCGACAGAACTTGCAGAAGTACGGTGTGCATGTATGTCGAGGACTGGGAAGGCATTCTCTTGGTGAGGGCTGGTCACAGGCAGTGCGGGCCCCCAGCAAGAGGACCTCAGAGGAATCTGGAGCAGGCAGAAGCCTCTAGCACCATGGACAGAGGGGAAAAGGCAGGCGGAGGCACCTGGCGGGAGGCTGCGGTACACTCTGACAGGCAAGGGCAGTGAGAAGCGAAGCCAGGGGAGGCCACACTACACAGCAGGCAAGGATGTCGCGCATTTCTGAGGTTGCGCCTCAGCAAGACATAGTGTGATTCACATGGGTGAGGGCGGCAGGGTGAGAAGACTCAGACCAGAAAGGCCTGAGAAGAGGCACTACCGTGTACACACAAGGACCAGCCAAGAAGGGGGCTGGGGAGATAGCTCAGTAGAATAGATGCTTTTCTGGAAAATGCAAGTCCTGAAAAAAAAGAAGAAGAAGAA
>PVJA010043929.1:0-16467 GCA_004027025.1 Myocastor coypus | reverse complement strand
CTTTTTGAGACAGGGTCTCGCTATGCAGTTGAGGCTGGTCGTGAGCTCACTTTTGTAGCCCAGGCTGGTCTGGAACTCGCACCATTCCTCCTGCCTCAGCCTCCCGAGTGCTAGGATTACAGGCGTGCGCCACCACACCCGGCCCTTTCTTACTCTTTCACTGGCTGTAACTGTGTCTTCAAGATCTGAGACTCTATCTTCACATTCGTTCATACGGCTCTGCCAACTTGTGATCGAAATTTTATTTTCTTGTATATCTCTTTGAAACTGTTTCATGCGATCTATGTCTTTCCTGTATTGCTCCATCAGGGAGTCCATCATTTTTCTATTCTCCTCTAATTTTTTATCAATGTCTTCTTTAATAGTATTGAAGTCTGTCATTATGGTTATCATTTCTCTCTCTAATACAGAGATTATTTCTGTTCTGTTCTCCTTTCTACTTTTGTGTAGTTGTTCCCCTACTTGGGATGCTATTGATTTAGGCATGTCTTTGTCAACTTTAGATATTATTTCTGCTCTAATGTCCTCTATACGTTTCTCCAGCCGTTTTTCCACTTCATGTATTTCTTTTTTTACTTCAAATGTTATCTCTGATCTCAGTTGCTCTATAAGTTTCTGCACTTGTGTGTCTGCTTCAGATGCTACCAGTTCAGAGGTTTCATATGTATAATTCTCATTTTCTTCCATGATAGTGTCTTCTGTATTTGGTTTGGGTGGGCACGGGTCCTGAGATTGCCTCCTACTCCTTGTTGTTATCATTTTGTATGGAAGCGACCTCTGCACTTTGGTGGTGTTATGCTGTGTCTATGGGCGTTTGGTCTGGAGACTCCAAGCTGGTTCCTCTACAGAGGTTCCTGACTTTGTGCTGGAGCTCTGGATGCTAGCTTCTGTGAATCCCAGCGGATGTGGTCTGTAGGTGGAGGTGGAGCTTTGGGATTGAGTAGTCCTGGTAGGCTCGTGGACCAGATCGGTTGCCAGAGAAGATGTTTGATCGGTTCGGTGCTGGAGCTTGGACTGGAGGGGTTCAAAATAAAAGGGGGGGGGGCGAGGGAGGGGAAGGCGGAGCAAGGATTCTGACCCAGCCGGCTGGGATTCGGGTCGGGACTGGAACAGGAAGTTAGTCGCAGGAACGCAGAGGCGGGGCAGAAGGGCGCAGGCAGCCTACCCGCGGCGGATGCGCGGGCTGTGCTACCCTGTTTTTTAAAGTATAATTAGTATACAAAAGGAAAAAGATACACCACAGTAATATTAATAGTAAAAAAAAAAAAAAGGTTAGCAGCATTAATTTCAGAATTAGCAGACTTCAGATTAAGGAAAGTTAACAAGGAAGGAAGGCATAACTAATTATGAAAAGTAAGTACTCCAAAGAGACATAACAATTCATTTGTTTTTAGGTGTACACACTCAAAATATAGAGATAACACTTAATAGAATTACAGGGAGAAATATACAGACCCAATATTACAGCTGAACAGTCCAACACCACTCTAAAAATAGACAACACATAGAGAAAAATCAATGAAACCATAAGCTAGTTCTTTGAAGATCACTATAATTGGTAAGATTCTGGTGAAGCTTAATATAAAACATAAAAGACAAAAAGAGAGATGAAGGGTAAGTAAAAAAGAGTAGAAAATGAAACAACAAGGGAAAGAATGAATAAAGGAAGAAAAAGCAAAAATAAATTATTCATACCATAAATAAAAGAGGACAACACTGCTAATCCCTTAGTCATTAAAAAGATGTAAGACAAAGTAATATTATGAATAACTCTAATAATTCTATAATAATAATAATATGAATAAGTATGCCAATATGTTTGGTAACATAGATGAAATGGACCAATTTTCTGACACATTTACTCAAACTCTCCTTGAGAAAAAGCAGACAATCTGAATGAGAGCATATATCTGTTAAAGAAATTAAATTAATATAATAACCTATAAAAACAAAAAGCACTAAGCTTAAATGAGTTTATTATTGGAGTCTACTAAGCATTTGAGAAAGTATTTAAAATTTCTATACAAATTCTTCCAGAAGATGGAAGTATTTCTTCACCCAGTCAATGAGGCTAACATCTCCATAATATCAAAAACTGGCCAAACAAGAAATAAATTCACATTAACATATCAATGACATATGAAAAACACTGACAAAAATCTAACATCTATTTATGATAAAAACGCTCAGAAAATTAGGAAAAGTTTTCAACTTAATCAGCTTTATGAAGAACATATAAAAACAGTCTAAAGAGCTTTCTCTTTCTCCTTCCTTCCTTCCTTCCTTCCTTCCTTCCTTCCTTCCTTTTTCTCTTTCTTTCTTCACTTATTTATTGTTACCAGGGATCAAATTTAGGACTTCATGCTTCCTAGGCAGGCGCTTATGCCACTGAGCTATCTCTCTGGCCCAATAGCATCATACTTAATAGTGATAAACTAAGAAGTTTGCTTGCTAAAACCCAAAACTACTGAAGGCTGCTTCCTCTACTCACTTTTTTTTTTTTTTTAACACTGAGCTGAAATTCCTATTTATTGCAGTAACTCAAGAAATAAGATAACGGTATAAAATTTTAGAAGGAAGAAACAATGTGTTTGTTCACAAATGAGATTATAATATATGGAGAAAATTCAAAAGAGCTGACAAAAAGAACAGAACAAAACAACAAATTTTCTGGAACTGTCCTTGATTATCACAAGGTTTTCATGGAAGAAAGTTAATAAGAAAAGGTCAATAGCTTTCCTACACACCAGCAATGAACAACTGGAACTTAAAAATACATGTTTATATATACTAGCATCGGGACCTGGGGAGATGGCTCGACGGCACAAGTGCCTGCTGGGCAAGTGCAAGGTCGTGAGTTTGAACCTCGGTCCCACAAAAAAAGAAAAAAAAAAAATATATACACACACACACACACACACACACACACATATATATACTAGCAACCCCCAAATAAAATACTTAGGTATAAATGTAACAAATATTATACAAAAAGATTTAAATAAAAATATAAAATTATGATGAAGTAAGTTATAAAGCTAATAAAATTGGACACATTAATAAATAGACTCATTAAGATGCTGATTATTTATAACAGAATCTATAGATTTGGTGTAATCTTAATCGAAATGTCAGCATTCTGTAGATTAAAAATGAATTGACTCTAAAGTCTATATGGAGAGAAAAAAAATCAGAGGAACAAACTCAATTTTGAAGAATAATAAAGTTGGAAAGTTGACCCTAACCAACATTAAGACTTATTATAAAACAAACGTAATCAAAACAGTGTGGGGACTGGTGAAAGAACAGCCAAATAGATCAATAGGACAGAATAGAAAGCCCAGAAATTGACCCACAAAAATTATAGTCAACAGATTTTTGATAAAGCAGCAATGAAGCAAAAATAATCTTTTCAAGAAATAATGCCAGAAAAAAAGAAAGAATGCCAGAGAAATTGGACATGCACACATACACACAGTCACACAAACAACCTAGACAAAAAACCTTACAGCTTTTATGAAAACAAACTCATATTACATAATAGAATATATGTCCAAACATAAAATGCACTACTATAAAACTGCTGGAAGATAACTGCTATAACTTTCATCTTTATTGCCTCCATGTTAGAGGATTTGTTTTCAGGGTTTGTCCTCATCTTCTGGAAGACTATAGATCTATTAGGAGAAGGTACCTTGTACAAGGTATTGGGACATGCCTTCAAAGTGGACTGGGGGCCCCAGCCCTTTTCTTTTGCTACTGATTATGAGGTAAGCAGTTTTACTCCAGCATGTATTCCCTGCTACTGCCACTCGGCATTTCATCAGATGCTTGAAAGCAATATACTAGAGACTCTAAAATGAGTGAGCCTTTTCTATTTACAAGTCAGTTATCTCAGCTATTTTGCAATTGTGACAGTAAACTGAATGTTTCAACAATACAGAGAAAATCTGCATACCTGTGGGTACAGCAATGGTGCTTTAAGTACAACAAACAGTTGCTTCATGAAAGACATGGTAAACTGAATTTCATTAAAATTAAATACATCTCTCTTGCAAAGGCACTATCAGAAAAATTAAAGATATACTACACACTGTGAGAAATAATTACAAAACATGCTTGTATCCAAAATATATAAAGAACATTTAAAACTCTGCAATAAAAAAACAATTTAAAAAGGTAAAAAAATTGACATTTCGACAGAAAAAAATTATCAAGGTGAAAATTAAGCACATCATCACATATAATTAGAGAATTGCAAGTTAAAACAACAATGGAAAAAATTGAGCTGTAGGGGCCAGGGAGATAGATCAGCAGCATAAGCGCCTGCCTAATAATTGCAAAGGTCCTGAGTTAAATTCCCAGTACTAAAAAAAAACAAAAACAAAAATCTTGAAAAAATTTGAGTTGTAGATAAGTATTTTTACAAATAGCACAAAACTCTAAGTACACTATAGGTGACATATGTCATACCTTATATTTTTTAAATATAATTTTATTGAATATTCCTGTATAATAAAATGTTTTCAGGCTCCAGTAGATGAATTGGTAAGTTGAAGTAGGGCCGGCCACATAGCCAGTGCGCTAAAGCATCTGCTTAGGCAGAGTGCAGTGGCTGGGGTTCAATTCCCTTCCCGGCATGCCATTCCATCCCTGCCCCCAAGGCACGTTGAGATGGTGATTGAGAGACTGGGCATAGTGGCATGCTCCTATAATCCCAGCACTTGGGAAGCTGAAAACAGGAGAATCACTACAGGTCTAATCTAAGTAGTGAGACTCTGTAGGCCCTACAGACACTGTATTAAATGCAGAAAAAAAAAAAAAAATGTTGAATAGTTAAAGCAACAAAAATAGAGCATTTAACGTGAACTGAACTTTGAAACTTCTTATAGGGCCCGGCAGGATGGCAAAGTGGTCTAAAGTGCCTGCTTGGGGAAGCTTGGGCGGCTGGCTGCAGGGATCGCGGTTTGATCCCCGGCACCACATGCTGCGCCAGTCCTGCCCTCGGGGCAGGCCTGGCCAGCCATGAAAATGAGTGAATAAACAAACAAAGGTTCTGAAACAAAAATAAAAATAATAAATAAAATAAATTCTTTAAAAAAAAGAAACTTATTATAATCAGATTAAGCTTATTTACATATCATTTAATGATGGCATATTGTGATAATGAAAGAGTTAAGTTAAACACAGTGGTATACCAAATTCAAAGGGTAGAAAGAATATGGGCTAAATATTAGTAGAAATTATTTTCAACTTTTAGTAAGAAATTGGTAGGTGAAGAAATCCTTAAAGTTAATGGTATAAAAGAAATATTACTCTTAAGCCATCATCTTTGTGAATCATCTTATAGTAGCTAATTATTTTGAACCCAGAAAGAACAGTGAGGTACACCCACAGCTTTCCATCTGTTACTTCATTAACTCAATTTATTTATTTATTTATCTAGAGGCAAGGTGTTGGGACATTTCTAAAACTGGTCTCAAATTTATAATCTTCTTGCCTCCACCTCTGGAGTATCTGGGATTATATATGTGTGCCAACATGCTTGGGTTCTGAAACCAGAAATAGTCAGAAGCTGAATACTATACCATAATCCACAATGCAGTAAAAGCTGACCCAATGATTAAATTGACTATTTTAGAGATACTAAATAGAAACTATGAAGCCTGCATACTTAGGGGAAAATTTGACCTCTGAGAAGTCTGTCAATGTCCTTCCACTATGGCTACTAAAGGACAAACTGAAAGTATTTGAACTTATGGTTCTCAAGAATTAGCCTCAGTTATATAGTACAAAAATGTAAAAATCATGAGACAAAGTAAAATGAGCTATCACTGTAAAATTAATCCGAAGATAATCCCTGTAATGGAATTGCTGGCTAGGGAGGAATGCCAAAGGACATCAGATACACTAGCCTGGCACAATGACCTTGATATAGTTTCATACTTATTGAAAAAAAAACTCTACTCATAGAAGGAAATAAATGTATTATTACTTCAACAACTAAATGCCTATATTATTTAAAGGTATTAATGCTTTAAAAATGAAAATGTTTCAAGGCCTATTAAGGTTAAACAAAGGAACCTGTATATAGTCTGCTCAAGGCATAAAACTGTATTTGTGACGAGAGGGAGTTCAACCTTTATTGGTAATAAACAGAGACATATTTTCAGCACAAGGAATAGAATCATATTTGTAGTAATAAATGTCGCTTCTCCTGGTCTCCGATTAAACCAGAGTGGCGTGTGTGTTGCTTTTTTTCCTCTCTTAACAAATGTGGTTATTTATTTTGAATACAAACTTAGGTGCAAGTTTAATATGTAAACTCTCAAATGCATTGTTTTCACATATATATTACTGAAAACACATATGACATCTTTAGAAAGGAGAAAACATTAGTGTTACTTTAAAATTAAGTCCTTAATAAAGGCAGAAAGCACTCTGTTCAAGAATTTAAGATAATAAAAAGGGACCTTGCAAGATATAAATACATTAGATTCACTAATCAGAAAAATGCAAAAACATATGAGTTTATTAAAAATTACCATTTTATGTGAAATCATCTTTTTAGAGTTAAAAAAGGTAACCTAATACAATCATTCTGATAAATTGATTTAGGAAACTATTCCTAAACCATAACATAATTCAAGAGAACTATATTTCATAATGACTCAAATGTTATCAGAATTTTACTTAATTTTAGAAGTTTGACCTTATCTTTTATCTTTACCTTAAATTTAGTTAAAGGTGAAACATTTTGAAAATAGTTTACTCTGAAAATGTACATATTCTGGTGAAGTTATTACTAGATATATAACTTCATGCTGTAGCCTCTAATTTTGAAATATGTATCTATATCTCTATAGAGATCTATCTATCTATCTATCTATCCATTTATCTATCTGCTTTTGAAAGACCAAGAGGACCTATGTAGTCTATGCATAAATACAAGAAGCAATAGTTTCAAAGAATAAAATGTGTGCTATTATTTTATGCAAAAATGGCTTCCAACTGACACAGGTATAGGATTTCTCTATGAAGACACAGAGATTTCTTAATTCACAAACATATTTTAGAGTACATATACCTGAATAAATACTTATTAAGGGGTATAAGGTTGAGAAAACTTAACATACTTTGCTTTGATAGGTAGCACTCTCCCAGTCTTTTTTCATGAGAATATCCATATAGTAGGTGTGCTTCCTGTAGGGCACTTTTGTACCATTTCTTTTTATTTGTACATTTTTCTGGCTATATAAATACAAAAAAAAATAAGATATACATTTTAAATAAATTTTTGCTTTAAATTCCACATTGATTTAACTCTATTGAGCTACAGCTAAATCTAACTGAATTACTGTGCATTACTTAAGACTTTAGTATCTGATTGTTTTATTATTTAGAACTTAGCAAATTTGTGGGAATTGGATAAATTAATAGCTAAAAGGATCCAATGTGAATTAAGATAAAATTATAATATTTTAATTTTTATTTAGAAAATCACAAAATATTAAAACTCAATATGATGCAGTCCATTTTAATGCATTTTATTAGGATAATATCAAGTGACAAAGCAATAGTGCTGAAGCAGTAGCAAACAACCAAGTTTATTAGAAAGAATTAATTCTATTTACATTTTTTTGTTATAGTAGATATTGGCATATTCATACAAATTTTTTTAAACTTTCTGTGCTCCAGTTTATCTGTAAAATGCAAATATTAACAATACATATATCTTAAAATTGGATGAGTACTAAATGAAATCAGATGACACTTTTTCAGTGTTAATAAATCAAAGTTATTCTACTTGCATGCAGCATATTGCTTAAATGTTTATTTCATTTTTTAATGTATAGCATCAAAAGTTAAAAATGACTGCAAAAATTATCATTACCATTGTTTTTCCAACTTAAAAAACTTTCCGAGGTTTATATATATAATGTTTTAAAATATTATAATTTATAAAATGCCTGACACTTTTTCTTTCAAGAATTTTACTGTAAAATATAGTTATTTGTTCTATTAACCTACATTTACCATCTGTGCATATCACATGGATTTTAACTCATGTATATAATTCAGTCTTTACACATTAAATCTATATAATACCTATAGTAAGTAATTTCAGAAAATAAAACTATATTTTGGCATGCAGAATCTATAAAAGTCATTATTTTTAGGGAAAAATATAAACACACAAGCTTGTTAAATGTATTAACATTTGAATTTTTAAATTATTTTAAGAATATCTAAATAAGCTTTTGTATATTTAAGACATTTCTGCCACTGTAACGTTATCAGAATATAAAATAAATTAAAATGAAAAATCTCCTAACATTTAAACAAAATAAAACACTGTCTATAATAGGAATAGAATTAAAGAACTAGCTAAGAAAATGTGCTATTGAGAAAAACTAATGCGACTGTTAAAATGATCTTCAGTGAGTGAAGGAAATTAAAAAGCTGTTTCAAACTTACTTGGGCTCCTTTAGGAACTTATTGGTAGGGATATGCCACCTACTGGTAGTACAAATTGACACTTAAAGACCTCAAAAAGAATTACGAATTACAGAATTATGCTGAATGTGTGTAGCACATAAATAAATAAATAAATAAATAAATAAATAAATAAATAAATAAATGTGGACTATTATACGTAAATAAATGTGCCTTTTCTACATAAAAAACTAAGACATAATCTGAAGGCTTTATTGTGTCCTCTGAAACACAAATTAATATAAAATCTGGTCTTATTTTGGAGAAAATATAGTGGGCATACTCACATACAAGATATGTTATATACCACTATCACTATTTATTTGCAACATGCCTTAGTGATTAATATTTACATTTTTCTCACATTACAAATTTCAAATAATGCTACAATTAAAAACAATATGTATGTTAAAATTTCCCCATATGAGAGTCTATTGAAGGATAAATTCTTAGACACTGAATCAGTAAATTTAAGGTATGTGTATTATAAATTTTCAAAGCTATTATTACAAAATTACTAGAATGAATTTATAGGTGACAGTGCCACAAACTATATTTTCCTCATACTATGCATGAAAAAAAAAAAATTTCTGCACTGCTCAAAGATTTTAGATTTTTGCCAATCTTCTTATTGACAAAAATTATTTTCTATTTATCATCATTTTTATAATCAAAAATTATGGATCGGTTTTCATATTTTCAGAAGCCATGGTTATTTCTTTTCTAAAGGATGACTGTCAGATACTTTGTTAATACATATATGGATCATACTGACCTATAAAAAATATTTAAAACTAAAGGAAACAGTCCTTTCCTGTATTTGTGACAAATAATTTCCTGGTAATAGTTTGCTCCTATTTTTAAAATTTCTTGATTGTTTATTTAAACTTTTCACTGTGCTTTTTTAAATTAAATTTGTTCATACACTTTAGATGTACACAACCATCACAGGGAATCTGTACATATATATGATATGGCCTGTTTTCTCTTTTGCTTTGCCAATCCCCTCTTAGCTCTTCACCCCTCTTCTTCTCATTTACAAAGCTTTGTATACACTTTATCCTTATTCTGTAATTTTTCCCTTTTATTCTTCCTCACTCCTCCTTAGTTCTTCTTTCTTTTGAACCATTTCTTGCTGTTTCACTATTGTTCTTATACACTTCAGTCTTTATTTACACTTTTGGTTTCTCACTTCAAAGAAACCATGTTATATTCAAACATGTGTGTTTGATTTATTTCACTTAAAAGTTTGGTCACAAGGTACACCCATTCCTTTGGTAATGCCTCAAGCCTCTCCTTTCTGGATGAGTAGTACTTCATTATATATTTAAAAAAAAAACCCAAACTTTTTAAACCATTCTTCAGCCACCTTATATTTTACACAGAGGCCAAACATGTTCTCTGGAAGAAAGACAGCTTCTTCAACCAATGGTGTTGAAAACACTGGCTTTTCTCATGCCAAAGACCAAAGTTAGACCTGTGCTTCTCATCATGGACCAAACTAAAATTGAAAGGTATCAAAGATCTAAATATTAAAATGGAAACACTTAATATGATGAAAGAGAGAACAGGTAAAACACTTTTGAAGACATAGGTGTAGGCAAAGATTCCATGAGAAAGACACTGACCACATGGAAGTACTACATAGAATCAACAAATCGAATCTCATTCTATTAAAAAGTTTGCACAGCAAAAGATATTACCAGTGGAGTAAAAAGACAACTAAGAATATTAAAAAAAAATTTAGGGGCCTGGCAGGATGGCTCAGTGGTCTAAAGTGCCTGCTTAGGAAAGCTGGGGCAGCTGCAGGGACCACGGTTCGATCCCCAGCACCACATGCTGCGCCAGCCCTTCCCTTAGGGCAGGCTGAGCCGGCCATAATAATAAATAAATAAACAAACAAACATTCTGAAACAAGAAAAAAATAAAATAAAAAATTCTTAAAAAAAATTTAGCCAGTGGCCCCTCAGACAAAGGACTAATATGTACAACATATAAGGAAATGAAAAAAAAATTAGATGCTCCAAATTTAAAGACCCAAGTCAAAAATGTACATCTGAAATGAGTATGCACTATTCAAGTGAAGAAATACAAATGGCAAATCAACATATGAAAATATGTTCAGCATCACTGATTATTTGAGAGATGCAAATGAAAGCAACTCAGAGATTCCCAATGGCTATTACCAAAAAATCATAATGTTAAGGGGGCTGTGGGGTAAAAGGAAGCTTTCTGTACTGCTAGTGAGAGATTAGACTGGTGCAATCACTATAGAAATCACTGGGGAGGTTCCTAAAAACTAGGGTTAGTGGTCTCATTTGACCCTGAAATCCTCCTTCTAGGTTTCTTCCTGGAAGAATTCAATACCGTGATATATATACATACCACCATGATATATGTGCATACATGTTTGTAGCAATACAGTTTGTAATGCCTAAATCTTGGAAATACCTCAATGGCTATCTGTCAAGGAATAAATTTTTCATTCTTATGTAAACATATGGATTTGAATATAAGATATAACTTCCAACTTCATTGTTCCCAAGTAACTATCATTTGTACCTATAGTATTTGTTGTATCATACCAATACAACCTTACATTTATTTTGAGATGGAATTTTACAACATTTTGAATGCTGATCTTAAACTTCTAGGTTCAAGTTATCCTCCTCCTGACTCAGCCTCTTAAGAAGCTGGGATTATAAGCCTATATGTGATCCCCATGCCTGGCTTTACTAGAATATGATATTAACTATGTTGACTATTATTTTAAATACTTCTGAGTTAATTTGTGAATTCTCAGTGTTACGCTATGGATGGGGCTGGTGTAGCATGTGGGGCCTAGGATCGAACTGTGGTCCCTTGCACCTGCCTAAGCTTGCCTACACAGCTACTTTAGACTGCTGAACTTTCTCACAGGCCCTCAATAATATACTATTAACCTGTCACATTACTTTAAGTAACAAACTGCTTTAACTATTGTGGCTCTGTCACTTTTTCATACTTTATATTTTTTGTATTGTACTATCTCATATTATACTATCTCCCATTCTCGTGTTCAATTTCCCTACTAACTTTAGGCTCAGTTTGTGTTCATAAAACCTTGTTTTTGTAATTGATTTTTATTACAAAATCCAATTCTAAAATTAACTTAGATGAAAGTGACATGTTCCATGTTAAATCTTTCAAATCAAAAAGATTACTCATTTTTATTTATTAAAGCTATTTTCTATATCATAAGAGCATTTTAAAATTTTATTCATGCACAATATTTCTTAACCTTATTCTAGTATATTTTCTACATAGGTATTGCTAATATTATGCTTTTCCTTTAATGTTGTCAAGCTGGTTACTTATGTATTATAACTGTATAACTTGACACATAACTGAATAACATTACTATTTTCATAGTATTTTAATTACATATGAAAGCTTTGTTTATAATAGTTTATTTTTCATTTGTTTTCCATGAAAATCCACATATATACATATGTACTAAAATATTTTGCTTTTTCCTTTTCTGTTGGTGTATTATTACTTCTTTCTTTGACTAATTATATTAACAATTAGAGCATGGCAAATGTTAAATAGTACTATTAATTCAACATATATTAAGTGCAAATTTCAACATAATTTCCATCATATTAAACAAATTAAATGAGTTTATATATTTTCAGCATATGTTGAACTGCTTTCCATTTATTGGTTGAATAATTCTTTAGAAAGTATTCAATGTGGGGGCCCGGCAGGATGGCTCAGTGGTCTAAAGCGCCTGCAGGTGTCTGCAGGTGGCTTGAGGGACCACGGTTCGAACCCCAGCACCACATGCTGCGCCAGCGCTGCCCTAAGGGCAGGATGAGCCGGCCATAACAATAAATAAACAAACAAACAAAAGTTCTGAAACAAGAAAAAAAATTAAAATTAAAAAAAAGAAAGTATTCAATGTGGGATTGAATGGCTAACAAAAGTTAGCAATTATCTTAATAACCACACATCTTTCAGACATTACTATATTATTTCAGTTAATATCTGTCCCCAAAAATCTGCAGGTTGACAAAAAAGCAAAAACTCAGCAACCCATAAAATAAAATAGATTAAGTCCATGTTGTCTTAGATACTTTTCTCATTCCTGGGGCAAAATAACTAACACCCAAAGATAAAGGGGGGAAGATGTATTTAACTCTCAGTTTGTAGAGATGTGAGTCCTTTACCAGCTAGCTCCAAAGTATGCAACTTGGCAGACGGCCTTTACAGAGGATAGCTCATGGCATACGCAATAGCAAAAAAAAAAGAAGGAAAAGGAGGCAAGACTCTTCCTGAATGCAGGCTGCCTGCTCTGTGATGGGGGTAGCACTCATCCCTTTAATTATATCCAGAACCAATGAGTGAAGTGGTCTGTTAATCACACAACTTTAATTCCACCATGACACATTCTAAATTCATCCACCTCTAAAAAAGCCCTATGACCTCAAACTGGAACATATATAATAATCAGTAGGATAGATTTTGTCAAGAATGAATCAATATCATGCTTTAATTATAATATTTAGTTTCAATTTTAAAATACTAAAGTATTTAACAAAATAAATGTTGAACTTGGAAGTTCACATTTTGGAAATCAAGTTGGTGAAGAAAATGGTATTGCATAAATAAGTCCGAAGTAAGGCAGAAACTGTATTAAAGATTTATCTGTGAAAAAGTGAAACATTTAAGATTTAACTTTATAGCCAGAAGTTAAATATATACTGTAAGTTCAAATTTAACAAAGATTTGTTTAGGGATAGATACTATTCCAAAATAAGACTTAAGCTTCAACAAAAAACAAGTAGCACTCAAGATCATGGTTTCAAGTGTAATCTAGATGTTTCCTAATCTTTTGCCATTATCTACAGAAGGCCATATGATTCTTTTAGTAGACTCACATAAGAGAAAATCACTTCCATTTACTTGTATTTGCCCTCCCACAAATTCAAAAGTTGAAATGTCTATGTAGGAGACAAAATTCCAAACATAAATTTTAGTTTAAGCTCCTCTACTGTATCGCTAAGGAGATATCACAATCTGCAAATGGTTCTTTCATCTTTCATGCTTTCTAAAAAATGTTTCCGTCCTTCATGAATGAAAAGATTAGATGTAGAAAACTGAAGAGAAATTGAAAATGTCTTCATTAGCCTATTAAGGCAAGATGGAGTGAGTGTTTGCTGGGCTTGAATCTTTGCCTGTCTTGCGTTGCTTTCTGAGGTTTTTTGAGGACTTGGTCTCCTGCTTAGGAACTCTTGACTGCAGTGACCTTAACAGGAACAATGTTCTTATTTTAGTTGGGTGCTTTCAACACATATTACCATCATTCTGCCTCTTTTTGCTGAAGGTATAAAGGAATAAGCACCAACAACCATCTTGTGTGGAGATTGTTTATATAAATATCCTGCCTCTTTCCCATGTCATTATCATTGTCATGTAGACCAGTGGGCATGCCAGCCATTTTCCGTGGCCACCATATCTCTCAAGGCATCATGACAAGAAAAACTTACTTTGTATATTTCTCAAGGCAAAGTTGGAGTAAATGTTATACTACTCAAGCTCCAGAGTATATGCACCACTTAAAAACACACTTGCTGTACACATGAGGTAAAGAAAAATAATCATCTTTCCTTTTCCCAAGATGAGGGAAAAAAGAGTTATAGGAAAAATTACACAGTACACTGACATTTTCTCCGAAGAGATTTTTATATGTTCAACATTAAACATTTTCTATCCTTATGTAAACTGGACTAAGGGATGCTAGACAAGTTTTTGTAACTTCCTTGTATATTTCATATACCTCACTTTGAAATGCAGAAACAATTATTTTTGTCTTCTTGGAGTGCTAAAGACATGTTTTTTACTAAAACCCGATTATATATAATAACTTCAGAACTTTCTAATTAGCCTATCTCATACTCCAAAGTAAAACAGAAAAATTTTAAATAAATTTATTTAAGAAAGAAATTTTCAAGTTATCTCTTGAGAAAAACTTTCAAAGAACCTTAAAAGCTTTAAAGTCAAGGAAATGACTAGTGACTTTAGTTCACACCACAGGAAGGATTGGGTACACTGAATTTCAAATTCCAGTAAATTCTGTGATCCTTTGAAAACATAGTATATCTTTATTACATTTTACTACTCTGGCAAATTGATTTACCTTAATCACTTTTATTACTCTTAGGATAGTATTTTAGAGCAATAAAAACGCAAAGAAAATGACATTTAGTCTAAAAATTGGTATATACTAATGAACACAAAGAAGATGATTCTGAATTGATAAAAATTATGGAAATCAAACTTGAACATGTAAGCAGTGTCATATTACATTAATTTTGTTAAGTCAAATGGAATTTGACCAGTCATATCAAGCCTGGATGGAGAATTTCAACTGAGCCATTTTGAAGCCGCCCTAGTTTAATATGATTTGGTAAGACATAAATAGTGCTTAAGATTTGAGGTAGATCATTTTGTTTCAATTTTTCATGGTTACATAAATATGTAGCCCAATAATTTCTTTGCCATACATGAATAAAAAAAATCTCTTCGGAGGCTGCTTAAGTACACTATGGTGCTACTCTTCAAAGTACTATTTCTTGCCCAATGAAACTGGCAGTATAGACTTTTGTCTCCAAGTTTAGAGAATATTTTCTTGGTTTTATTGCTCCTCTTCTACCTCTCAAGGGCACTAGATTTTGTTTACAATCTATCCTGACCAACCTCAGCAAGCAGTTGCGGAAAACAAGTAAGCTCTGTCTTTGATCTCCATGACAGGAAACACCTGGTATGGTAATACAAAACGTCTGATAATTTCTAGGAAAATATAACTGAAATAAAAATTATTATCAACCAACCACTAGTATTTTCTTAGCTGTGCTGGATATGGGACTTTGAACGTTAGAATAGATCAGGACACACCTGTGTTCCCTATGCATTTACTCTGTCTACTGCAGCTCCCTAATTTTTCTCTAGAGCACTACAAACAAGCAAGATGATATATCTTTTTCTTGTTTATTTTATGTATCTTATTCTACTAATTTAAATTGTCCAAAGATGATAAACTTTGTGTTTTGTCCCCTTATGAAACTAGAAAAATTCTTAAATAATAGGCACTCAGTTAATGTTGAGTATTTAAAGGGGCATATTTTGTCCAAGGTAGTTAGAGTAAAACCCAGTCATGAAACTGAAGAGGAAACTAAAAGGTTGCTATATTTTCTTCTTATTTATTTATTTATTTTTATTTATTCTTTTGGCAGTACTGGTGATTGAACTCAGGACCCTGTGCCCTCCACGCAGGCACTTATTTTACTGAGCTATCTCCCCAGCCCAGGTTGCTATATTTTATATCCAACAAAATTAAAATAAAATTTATAAGTGTAATAATAATGCAGTATCATGTTGCTACTACTTCAAAGTTACTATAAAATGTTGGTTTTACATAGAATTATGATCTACAAAATACATCATGGATTACTGCAATTTTATGATCTACAATAGTAGTAGCATTTTTCTTGAAAATATATCTTAGCTTCAAGTGCCAATTTAAAATGCAGCACATCTAATTCAAAAATTAAATTAACTTAATAAATTTTTCTTACTATCTTTTTCAGGATTGTAGACTCACACTATAATCCATTCAACATGTGGGCAGCATTTTTAATGTGAAATTACCAATTCAAATTTAAGAGTAATATTTAAGTATGTGTACTTAAAATTTAGAAAATTTATTTTCAAAAACAATGTTGAGGGGTTGGGGAGATAGCTCCGAGGCACAAGTGCCTGCTGGGCAAGTGCAAGGTCGTGAGTTCGAACCCTGGTCCCACAAAAAAAAAAAAAAAAAAAAAAAAAAAAAAAAAAAAAAAAAAAAAAAAAAAAAAAAAAAAAAAAAAAAAAAAAAAAAAAAAAAAAAAAAAAAAAAAAAAAAAAAAAAAAAAAAAAAAAAAAAAAAAA
>PVJA010043928.1:0-16466 GCA_004027025.1 Myocastor coypus | reverse complement strand
GATTGCAGAATATTTGATTGAGGTTACGTTGTCATGATCTAAAATGAAATAGTCTGCTACAAGGCAAAGCAAATGGTTGGTATAAGATGTTATTTGTTACAAACATTGTGCTATTAGGTAAAGGTGGAGGTAAAGAAATGAAGTGGGCACCACATCTGGGACACTTGCAGGAAAGCAGAAGATTCTGTACAGATCACTGGGTGCCATAGCCAGGCAGCCAAGGCTCAGGTGCTCTGCCATTTACCAAAGACCTAAAGGCTCATCAGAAACAAGATCCCTGTGGCGCTGTGTCCATCCTGTTTCCCAGGGACCAGGCTGTGCCTCAGAACCTGGGCAGATGTGTCAAGCTCTGCACCAGCAGCTGGAGGCTAGCAGGGCTCCCACCCCCTGCTCAGCATCACTTAGCCATTCATTTCATGTCCAAGATGGACACCGGGTTTAATCTTGTTGTTCAGTCAATAGCTTTTGCATTATCTTCCTTTCTGTGGTTAATGTACCATTTTTCTTCCTTTTCTTCCTCTACACAAACACTGCCATGCCTGAAGTGTTTCCCCTGCTTGTAGAGAAGTTATAGCTTAGGCTGTAGTGGAACAGTGCTCTGATTAAAGTGATTAAAACTATATACAGCATGCATAATTAACCTCTGTGCGGCTGTCATGGCAAGCTGATGCGTGGAGCTGATACCGTATCTGTCTGTGGCAGCCGGCGTATGCTACATGACCATTTTTTTTCCTGCAGAATTTTAATCACTTGAGATAAAGAGCAGGAGAGAGAGATCAAGGCCATATTAATCCTCTCAATGGCTTTATAATTTCCCTTCTATTCTGCTAGTGGTAATCAAGAAAAATAATGCTGCCTTAATCCTGGATGCCAAGGTCAATCATCTCTGTGCCCTTTGATAGTAAGGATGTCACAATGAAAAGATTGTTCATGAATACAGTACCCACCAACTCCTCAGAGACAGGGATACATTCAAGACCTCAAGACGGTCAGGTGGGCCCTAGTTTCAGATAAAACTGATCTAAAATATTAGTCTTATTAAGAATAAATTCCGAGCAGCTGTCTGAGGCTGCAGACCAGCCACACATAGCAATCAGTGATGGAAAAATTCAGGGGTGAGCCAGAGGCAATGGTTAAAGGTGAACAGGGCAACCCTCCAATTAGCAGTTGGACAGCACAGCCAGGGGTCACCAAAATCTTCTGTGGGGCCAGAGTAGCAGCCATTGAGCCCTGCATGAACTCACATGTCTTTCTGGAGGGCTGCCAAGATCTAAATACAAGTGCAGTGATGCACAGATGTGTGGTGACATTTTAAAACACTGCCAGTTGCTTTTCTTTTTTAAAGAACATGTGGACAGGTGAAAACCAAAAATGTTTTCAGCCCAAAGCATCTGAGCTAAATCCCAGATGGCTACTCACTTGCTCCTCCTCCACCCCTTCCTAACTCACCTGTTTTCCCCTAAAACCTGTTCCCTGGCTCAAGTGACAGAGCTGACATGGCCTTCACAGAAGGCCGCAAAGGCAGGCTGAAAGCAGGGGACCAAAGGTGCTAGAGTTCCGCTCACAGCTGTGAACAACAACTCAGCTTACAACCTGGCACTGATGTCAGCACTGTCAGGAAATCTTCGTGTCGCATGGGTCATTTATCTTAGTGAAACAGTGGGCCAAGGAGGCCTTGAGGGTCCACTGCAAGGCACATGAGATTCCTATGGCTAAAACTAACTGACCTATCACCTGTGGTAATAGGAGAGAATCCCCACCATGGTGGATGGCATCCCAGTGCAATCCCACAAGGTGCAGATCCTGAACTGAGTCTCACCCAGCATGTTCATATGAATGGTACCTACTTCCATGTCCTTGAACAGGTATTAGGCTGACTTCCTCTTCAAAGAATTTCCCTTTACATTCCAGAGGGGCTCGAGAAGGGCACCATAAGAGCTACCCTTCCATTGCCTGAATGCCGCAAGGGTGGCCTCAGGGTGGGTAGAGTGAAGGTCAGGGCCAGCATAAGCAGGAGATCCTCAGGCAATCAGCCCTCTGCAAGGGAGGGCTTTGGTCTCTTTTCTTCTTTATAGTCTGACCTCAGACACAGATTCCTTCCTTCTAGACTTTTTTGCTTCGACTCAGCAAATACTTCCTTTTGGATTCTAGTCATTTAGAATTTATGATTACCTGACCTGGCCTGGGATGGAATTTACTCTTGCTCCATCCATGGGAGAGACGCTTATGTGGAGCCAGTCTGGTATGTAAATAGCAGTGTAGAGGCACACTTTGCCTCTCTCCATGAGCAAACTATTTTTAAGGATTTAGATACCACTGGTGTCACTATTTACAAATGAACCTTCTGGGCTTTCTGGGGTTTTTTGTTTTGTTTTATTTTTTAATGAAAGCAGACTTGGTAGGGCCTCTCCTTGAAACCACTTTGTTAGCAATCCAGTTGAGGAGCTAGAATGAAAGAAACTGATTTTTTTTAAATCTGTAATTTAGACTTTCTCTCCTCCCTCTGAATGACTGTACTGTGTCAAAGCAGAAAACAAATTTAGTCACTCACATCTAAGAGATTGCTCTGGCTTTTTTCCCCTTCAACATGATTTCAGTAATGAAGTGTTTGCCCCATTTTCATAGAGCAGTAGATCATTGGCTGGAAGGGCCACACAAATGTAATCCTCCACAGAAACAAGCATGGCAGCTGCCACACAGTGACCAGTGTGGGGGCTGGAGCCCTGAGGCTCTTATACTGGTTCCCCTTGTCCAGGCCTGGACATGTGCCTGGGATCTCTTGCAGGTAAAGCAGAGTACCTTGGGGCCAAAGCACAGAAGTCCCCTTTCAATAGGGCATCCCTGCTTTTCTCTTAGCTCTATATTGGTATTTCTTCTAAGATTTCTTTCAGGGAAAAGAAAGTTTCATAGAAGTTGAAGAATCTGTGTACAGCCCTATGCCCTGCCTCAGTAACATGTGTAAGACCAGACTGTTCTTCCAAATCATAGGGTGAGGAAGGAATGTGTCTGGAAGAGCAGGCGCTTCTGTATGTCTACTTTCCTAGGGCTAATTCCGATGTAGTCACAAGCATCTATGCTGGTAGGCACTCCATGTGTGCAAGTGTATGTGAAGTTCTTCATTACTTGGAGCTGCCTCATGGCAAAAATGAGTTCTGGAATTTCACCCTCAAGCACCACAGGAAACTAGGGAATAAGGAGGCCAGGGGATGACTTTGTGATTGTAATGATACAGACCTTGCATTGTGAAGGCCTTTGACCTCTTTCCTAAGAAATATAGCCTGTACCCTGAGAACAGAATCAAGAAGCAGTGATGCAGATCTCTGCAGAGATCTTGATCCTGCTGTGGTCTTCAGCATGGCAAGTCTGACCTTAACCTCCTTCTCTTCCTGCTGCCCACTTCCAGTCTGGTCTGTTTGTCTCTAAATGAGTTGAGGTCTTACCTGTACTGTCTCCAGCCTTTCTTCTTTACTTAAGCCTTTGTATAGCCTCAAGGATTCTTAACTATTTACCATTGCCAGATGAAAGTCCAAGCTCTTGACAATGCATTCAAAGTTCAACACAGACTTACAAGTGATTTCTTTCTTTACAGCTTTTTGATGGCTGTACATATTTCATATCCTTTAAGACTGGAACTCACTGAGGGCCTCTTACATTTGAATTACATAAAAGGTGTTTGGCATGTCTGAACTGAATTCACTGATAACTGTACTTTGTCCTCCTAGTTCTTGTTTGTTTGGTATTTGCCTCACAAGCACCCTGAGCTATAAGAGCAGCAGCTCCATTTTTAGATGATGAAGTTTAGTCTCAGAGAGATGAAATACCTTGAGAAATCAAGAAAGAGAACTCACTTATTTCCTTTGCAACTGGCTCAGAAACACACACTGAGGTCCTCAATCAGAAATGACTTAACTGGGGAGTCACTTTGTGCTTAGTGGATAGACCATGCTTGCTTCATGCCAAGTGTGAAATGTGCCACCGTCCAGTTTGTCACCTTCCTTGACTTTCCCCTAACTGCTGTGCAGCAGGCATGCTGTGGTGGCTGGGGACTCAGTCACTCCAAGCTGAGGCCAAGTACTACCCTGGAACAGTCACAGAAGTGGGGAAACAGGTCCTCCAGCTCTGAGAGATCAATGCTGGAGACAGAATAGCATATTGCTGTCTTGGTATGAAGCAAGCACACTCTGTCTCTAAAGCACACACTGTGCTTTGGTGAAGCTCCTTCACACTCAGAAAGGAAAAGGTGACTCCTGAGGTAAGTTATTTCTGATTGAGGACGTCAGTATGTTTCTGGGCCAGTTGGAAAGAAAATAAGTTTTCTTTTTGACTTCCCATTGTGTCCCCCTCCGCCAGAAGCCCTTGGGGCTGTCCCGGGTGTAGACAGGTATATTTGCACCAAAACTTGCTGCGCATGAGGTTGCTCCTGTGTCATTGGAACGTTATAGCAGGTACCAGCACAACACTGGATGAGATGGCCTGCTATGCTGGGTTGTGACAGCCCACAAGGCTGATTCCGAGGGAGAACTATAAGTAAAATGGTAATTAACAGGATCTGGCTGCTTTGTGAATAACGTATGTAAATTGACTGGGGTCCATGGTGAGTGCTGTGACACACATTCCTCACTCTTTGCAGAGATCACAAGGAGAGCCCTTGCTGGCTGCATCATGTTACCTGTTATCACATACATACTTTGTGGCATGCACAGCATTGCCCAGGTGTCCCCTCAGGCAAGCCTGCTCCCTACTTGCCTTCTGCCTCTCCAAGGTGCTGATGGTACCTGTGTGTCCCTCTGCCTTCCCTCCTGAGTTGGTGAATGCTAAAGCATCTATTGTTATTTCTTTTAACAAATATGATGGGTGTTGTTTAATTATTTAGTTAATTCCTGGCCCACTTTATTTCCCATTATTCCACAGTGTCAACCTGGGTTAGCTGAATAGTTTTATTACAGCTTTTCTGTCTTTTGTTTCCACCCTGTGTTCATAATAAATAACAGTAGTAGTAATAAATGCTAATGTTTATTAAGTGCTTTCTGGAGATGGTGCAAAGCAAACACTTTGGTGTTGTATTCTAATTCTGTCTTGTTCGCTTAAGCTGAGTCCTAAATGTCAATCATCCCGGAGGCATCCTATAAAAAAGATTTCAGTGCAGGAAGTTCATATAAGAAGTGATCCTTGGATAGGAGTGACATGTAACCCAGGGAAGGGAAGGAAGCCAGAGGCTCATTACCAAAAACAGTAGTGCATGGACAGCCATCCTCAGATCCCTCCAGAGCTACAGGAGCAAGCATACATGTGCCACCTGGTTATCCCACTACAGTGATGAGGTATAGGGATCTAGGTGTTGTTTGCCAACTCTGCATAGTTATCACTGGCTCAAGAGCTTATTCTTTGGATGATCTGGCCAGTGTGACTGAAGGCAGAGCAGCCTTCTGTCACCAGAAAAAGCTGTAGGCAAAGCAAAGCAGATCCTATCCAAAGGAAATTGTTGATGGACTATGCTCTAAGTCAGAAAGAACGGAGCAAGCAGAGTATCTGCTGTATTAGGCCTTGGTGGAGTTTTCTTTTTTTATAAGTAATGAGGCTGAGTCATAGTGGTCCAAATTACTTACTTCAGGTGCCACTTATATGTCACTAGTGTCCCTTCCTTTCTGCCAATACCAATATTTAACTTGCACCAGTTGCTGAGTGAACTTGATATCTGCCCCTATGTAATATACAGGTTTTCTCACTTGACTATGCTCCAAAAATTGGCTCTGGAAATGTCATACCTGCTTGTATTCACAATGGAATATGTTTTAGCCTACTCTGAAGAGAAAACAGGAAAGTTTTTCTGTTTTTGTTTTGGAATAAAGTACTTTCAATTTACACTTTGAGTGATTACTAAGTAGGTTATGTTCCTAGGGGCACAAGCAGCTTCATTGTCATAGTGGTTTAACATGATATAAGTTTCTCATGCACATGGAGTCCATTGTAGAACCATGTCATAATTCAGAGGTCTAGGTTGCCTTGGTCTTGTGGTTACACTATCTCAAACTTATCAACAGCTATGGAAATAGCAAGAATGACTGGAGATTCATTCTTGGACTCCTCACTAATTCAGTCTAGAAGTAATACTCTATTTGAGTTTCTTGTTTCATTACCAAAACAGGACTGCAGATAATTATTAGGAAACTAAGAAGCATAATCTTCCCTATACCCAGAAGTAGTAGAGAGGACCACTGAATATTAGCAGCACCAGAAATGTCTCTCCCTGGTGAGAAGTAATAATGAAGCAATCATGATCAAGGCATGCCTAGGGCATTTCCTGAGTTGGGTTTTTTTTTTTTTTTTTTTTTTTTAAGACTGGAAAAATTTTGCCTTAGGTTGTAAATGTCAGTTGCTCATTAATTCCTCAGAAATGCCCAGAGCCAAGGCTGCTATTACTAATAAAATATATTTTTAGTTATTTTTAAAAAAAACAAAAAAATGCTTTCCTTTTCCCTTAGACCTGAGGATTCTTTAAACAGATGAGCATTCTCTATTTGATGTATCATTTTAATTGTTACATCTTTTTCTTCTCTATTCCTCCAAGTTATAGTTGGGAATAAATCTTAATGGCACAGAATATCATCATGGGATAGTAGTCAACAGTTGTTCTCACAGCTGTTTTGAAGCCCAAATAACTAAAAACTGCATTTTAATGTTTATTTTAATAACCCCCACACACAACTGATATAAGATCTGCTGGCCTTGGATCTGGCAAATTTGCATTTACTCTTTGTACATTCTCTTTCTTCCAATTGTTTTATTGAAAAAGTAACAATTAGATTGTTCTTGCCACAGTGTACAACCTTTCCAGCTAGTGTAGATTTCCTTTAAATATGATTCAACCAAAGGGAACCATCTTAACATTAAAACTGCTTTTCAAAGGTACAGAATTCCTTTAACACATTAAAATAATAATTCAACTTAAAGGAGACTATCAGAGCTAAGAAAGAATGAGACCTGCTTCACTGCAACAGTGAAGTTTGGCTTTCCTCTTGTCTGTGAGTAATAAGTACTGTCCCTTCTGTCCAACTTGCACAGGTTCCATTTGAAACCGAAGTAAATTTTACCCATTTGGCTTTGTACTTCACTGTTTGTTGTGAAATAATTGTTGGAAATAATTCCTAGATCTGAATGACATTGAGCCATCGCTTAGCTGATGCCGTTCATGTATTAGTGCTCCATCTCACCACAGTGTGGTCTCTTGCATCCTGGACAGCATTAAAGACAGCTTCTATAGAGGATCAAATAGGACATGAACTGCACCTCACCTATAGAAAACTTATGCTGATGTTGTCTTACATGTGCAAAGCAGACTTACAAAAGCCTTTGAGGACTCCAATAGAAAATGTATTAAATAACTCAGTGGTGATGTAATAATAGCCTGCTACTATATTCATTGTTCACAGAATGTAATTTATAGATAATGACACTTTGTACCATATATCATCACAAAACAATGGTGAGATCACAATAGAAATGACTTTGATAAATTACATATGAATGAGATCTTAGAATTTCAGTGCCGATCTAATTTGGGTTTATAAGTATTTGTGGGGTGGCTTTCATTCTAACACTATACAGAGCTACAGAAAATCCCCAGAAGAAGAATTCATATATTATAAGAAGCCAATGTACACAATAAGTTATTGGTACAGAATTGGCTAAGTTTTCACATCCCTGGAATCATTCTCCTTTTATTGTACATGATATGCTACAATCACTTTAGTTTTTTCTTTTACCTAGAGATCAATCTCTGAGCACTTCAAAAAATTGTAAGAATGTCAAAAAGAGCTATGTATTTGATTTTTTTTAAAAAAGAGAAATATGGAAGTAGCATAATTTTTTTTTACTAATACTATTTTCAGGAGATGTGTTATTACTTGATACTACATCAAAGATTCTTGTGTAATCACATGGGCCCTGTTACCTTCTGGGACTGTGAAACATAGAACACACACTAGCAACTCTAAGTTCCCTCAAACCTTATAAGAACTGAGACTGAAAGTAATATTTAATCAGTGCTTCTAAAAGACAACAAATAGTTGAGTCTATGAAAACATAATAGTATTTATTTGAATTCCTAATGTCTATTTATTCTCACCCAAGTGCCTGTGCCTAAAGACATATTGGTGAAGCTGGTGGTAAGTCTCTGTGGGGAGGTCACTCTCTCCACCTGTGGCTCTGGCATGCAAGAATCAGGCTTATGGTTGGGTTCTCCCAGCACTGAATCTACATAGGTGACAGAAGACAAGAGAGGGTTTCTTACGGTAGGTGTAGCTGTAGCTGTATTCAAAACAACTTTGGTGGTGTCCACAGCTGGCAACTTCTACAGCAGTACCAGGGTCAGCCTGGCCTAACAATTCCTAGGGAGGTAAAGGACATGTTGACTATTTTGGAAGCAGCCTCACTCCAGGTGGATGAGCAGAAACACAGCAGAGGAACAGAGACAGGTTGTGCTCAATAAGCCCATATGGGAAAGAGAGGGCCCCACCATAGTTCTTACTCATACTTGCTACCCTGTAAGGCAAATATCTGGGGACTCCTGCAGTGACAGTAGGAATGTTCATTGATTACATTTCTTTGTGCTCCTGAGAGGACATCCTGATCCACTATTCACATGGTTCTGAATCTGCTCTCTGGAAATCACACTACTTTTCTGTCACCCTCCCTACTTCCCCAAAGGAAGTAGCTAGAAGATTATGCCTTCTCTGATGGTTGAGAGTTCTTACCTTTTTCCTTCCCTAGAACAGATGGGCACCAAGGGCAGCTTTAGATCTCCCACAGTCTCCAAGTGTGGCTAACAATTCATCCTCTTGCATGGATTATCATGCTTGTTTTTAACTGGCATGATTCCCATCAACTCCATGTGGGTGTCACACTCCCACCATTATTTTCAGCTCAGTTCTTTCCACTCAGTTTCAAGCAAACAGAGCATGTCTTGCTTCTAAAGAGACCAAATTCTGGATCTTTCTTCAGGCCATTTTGTGCAGCTAATCAGTTTCACCAGGAAGCAAGTGTGCTGATCCAATAGAGATTGAAAAAAAAAGAATGGCAGTTATAATTTGATTTGGTCTTTGCCAGTAGGCTGTGCCTTCACAATCAGCCCGAATTTGGTTAGGACTAGATCTATGTTCAAATTCTTCCACTTGTAGAATTTTGGGGTTTTCTGCATTCTCTCTCTCTCTCTCTCTCTCTCTCTCTCTCTCTCTCTCTCTCTCTCTCTCTCTCTCTCTCTCTCTCGCTCTCTCTCTCTCTCTCTCTTTTTCAAAGCAGTAGAGGAACTTTGGGGTGGAGGAATATTTCCTTCCCCTAGCATTTTATCAAGGCATCCATCCTATGACAACCCAGTCCACCCAGAAAGCATTCAGTTGTAAAAACAAAGTAGTAAATGCATTTATACCTTCTAAATTACAAATGATTTGCTTCTTTGCCAAATGTCTTTGCACTACATGCATTGTGTTGCCATTTTGCCAACCTCCCGTGGCAAGTTTTCTGGCTTGCTGTCACCTGAGCCCTAAACCACTGGCCCATATTTCAAGGCTTTGTAACGGTAGATCCTACATCTATGCACCAGCTTCTGTATTAGTTAGATGTTGCTGCAGTAACTAACCACCCCCAAATGCCTGTGGCCTCCAACAGCAGAGGCTTACATTTCCCTCATGAGTCCTGTGAGGCAGCTGCAGCTCCTCTATGTTTGGCTAGCACCTTGTGGCTTCTCCTGCCAAGACTGAGCCTGCACAGGCAGCCATCTGGGCTGTTCTCTTCTCCTGGTGGTCAACAGGTACCTCAAGTGTGAGCAGAAACCCACAGCATCTAACACCATTGCTGGAACCTGGTACATTGTCACCTTCTCCTGTGTCACATGGCAGGCCATCAGTCAGCACTGAGTGGCCATGTACCATGTACCTTTCATCTTCTGAAAGTCACAGTCAGAGCCTGGAAGAGGCTCTGACTGTGTAAGTATTAAAGTCCTTCTCTGGCACAAATTCCATAAAGAAGCCTATAGTGAATCATTGTGCTCAGATCAAGAACAGCTGTGTTGCATCTTTATTAGAGGCAGAAGCAGGAACATGATAATAAGCTTTGGGACTCAGACAGACGTCCAGCTGTGCTTATGGCTCAGGGCAACAGAGAACAAGGTGGGGGATTCAGGCACCTGAGTTCTGACCTCAACTCTGCTCCCCTTACTCATGTAGGTTAGGCAGCTACTACTCCCTTTGTAGATCTGAAGTTCTCCTTCAATGTGAGAGGAGACTTGAATTCAGCATGTCTTGGCTGCCCTGGAGGATAGTGCTGTGATTCTCAGCCTGCCCTCTTCACATGCTCGAGACATAGTAGGTTCCCAGGAGTGCAGGCTGAAGCAAAAGGAGCACAGGTTCAGGAATCAGAACAAATGGAATGTGATTGCCATTCTACCATTTGCCCAGTGTGGAAACATGGCTCATCTTTACCCCTTAAGACTGTTTATCTGTGAAATGAACATAGCAGTGCTTAACTCATGGGACCATTGTTAGATCTTTATTTTATGCAGTCTCTATTGTTAGTAAATTCTCTTTCATCCTGAGTCAAACATGATTCCCTCAGTTCTACCTCCATAAGGATAGCAAAGTTCAATAGTTGGGAGCACAGATGCTGGCCAGTGTGCTGGGGAAATCTGCTCTGCCTGTTGTATACAAGAGGCTAACGTATCCAGCCCGCACCCCTGTTGTAGAATAGATGAACTGATGTGTGAAATGCTGGTGGTCCTCATTACTGCATATAGTAGTTTCCAGTGCCTAAGCTTGGTGTTCATGCTTTCTGCATCCCCAGTATCTCTTTAGGCTAGAAGATCTCAACCCCTTCAACTGTCCTATAAATGTGAGCTGGTGCACTTGTCAATACAGTGTAAAAGCTTATCTCCAGTGGATGACCTCCAAATGATACAGGGAAAACTGAAACTCCCCACCTGAAAAATACATGACATGAGTTCCGGATCTCTGAAATGGAAGTTTAGGAGCAAATGGAGGTAATGAACAGAACATATTTATTCAGGGAAAGAAAGCTCCTGTCCGAGAGAGGGACAGGAGGGAGGACCCAAGTAAGTGGTCCCTAGGAAGCTGTCCCTTCCAGGCTTTACTACTGGACAGGGTCACTTCCTTGTGGGATTGGGCTACTGACTCATTTGGGCTCTTTTAAGGTGACTGATACCTATTTAGAATATCAATCCCTAATGCTAATCTTTAGTGAGGTCAGCATTTGTTTGATCTTTTGTCTTGAGGTCTGGCCTACAGCAGGAGCACATGTTCCTCCCACAGTTGTAAGGTAGATCTTGTCTTCTGTGTTGTCTCCTTTGAGGGCCTGACCCTGACTGCCTATAATATTTCTATCTAATTTAGCTGCCTACAACATTGTCAGCCACCTAGCTCTGGTTAAGGGGTAAAGGGAGAGTGAATATTTTCAGAGTAGGAGTTAATCATCACAAGGAAGAGTGCTAAACTCATGTTCTGCTCATCCAGATGGACCTATGCTCAATCTCTCCCTTCCTCCTGCTTCCTGGTGGGTATTTCATGATCTCAAGCACCTTCCTGATCCTCACCTCACCTGATGCTGGCTCCTGAGCCACCCACTCACCACTGAAAACTTTTTTTGGTCTAAGTTCCTGGATCAGCACTAAGGATTTTACAGGCTTACATTCAAATGTAACTTCCAGCTCTACCATCACAAACCATTTATTTATTCTTTGCTTTAGGGTATATTTTTTACTTGGCAGCATTCTGTTTTAATGACCTGAAATAGTTACTTTGCTAAGTGGATTCCTGAAAAAGCTACATTACTCAAACAGGGAAAGAAAAGTTAACAATCCCTAGCCTTTTTAGTTGGAGAATAAGAGAAAATAGATTATTTTTCTGAAATCTATGAAATGGTCACTTGCTTCTTCTTTTGTATTTAAAGAAGAAATTGATGCACACAGCATTTGATCCTGATAAGACTTTTTTTTAAAAAAAAAATCATCATTTAGATATCAAACAAACCATATTACTATTTGAATAAATACTGCTCATTTCACCAGTATTCCACAAAAATCAGTTACCTTGAAGGCAGGATAGTGAACTCTTACTAGACCAGTGATACGTGGTCAGGGGGGTGAAGAACAAGCATTCTGTAAGAACCTACTATATTGTGTTCCTGCACAGGGCATCCTGACATCTGACCTAATTTTCCTTGCTGAATCTTATAGCCTAACTGCCATCAATATCCCTGCTAACTTCACAGTGGGTAGACACTGCAGAGAAGTTTAAGATATGAAAATAAATTCACTAACAGACACAGGACATTTTGTAAGCAATACTCTGGAAATCTCAGTATGATAAGGAATGCCTTAAGCACTTTATGCTTGAAGCTTTCTGCTTTCAATCATTGTGGTTGGACCCATTTTTAAAATATGTACCATAAATAATCTTCAGAACATTTTAATATACTGCTGATAGTATTAAAAGTCAAAGCTTTCATAAAATGTAATTTACCTCCTCCTGTAACTTAAATCAGGGACAGTAAAACATGTGTAGCTCCTGCTAAATCTAACAGCTTCTCTTGTGGCCTTCTGGGCCTAAGGGCTACAACAAGTGAGCCCAGAAACTTGGTGATTCTAATACCTAAGGAAAGCTACAGGTCCCAAGTCCACCCTAAACCTCTGTTTAGCCCAGTGGTTCTCAACCTTTCTAATGCCATGACCCCACAGTACAGTTCCTCATGTTGCGGTGACCCCAAACCAAAAAATAATTTTGTTGGCTCCTTCGAAACTGTAATTTTGCTACAGTTCTGATTCGGAATCGCTTTAGGCGACCCCTGTGTTTTGGTTGTTCTACACCCACCCGGGTCACGATGCACAGGTTGAGAACCACTGGTTTAGCCTTTGCAGAGCATTAGTGCCAGGATTTGATATCTCCAATAATAGGGAGTGGGGCTTCCTTCTTATGAAGTCTTTGTCCAGGGAAAAATTCCCAGGATGAAGCCTGTCCATCCTGAGAATCCTTAGCCTGGGTTTGCAGCACCATAGTGCTTCAGAATAAAATTCAGTGAGTCTTCCTGGACATGTATAAAGTCAGGATATCATACCTACAGAAAATAATGTGCTTTACTATCAGAAGCTGTACATTGGAACAACTGCAGAAAGATATCTTTATTTGCTAGCTCTCAATTTTGAGCATGTCTCTCATACTTATTTTGCTTATTCATTCTAAGAATTTTGATATAAACTCAATGGGGTAAAAGTCATATTGTAGAGTAAAAGAAGCACAAAATACCCAACAGGTGTGGAAGACATCATTGTAGGTGAAGACAGATCATAGTAAGTATCCATTCAGGGTCTTGATACACATAGATTCACTTTCATAATTTATGTGGGAAATCATTCATGCATTTAATTATCAGATCATGATGCTGATAATCCCTCATGTTTGTATGGCTGCTTATGGTTTATCAAGTGCTTTCACCTGAGTCCCAACATATTGTAGTTTAGTTGATCCAGAGCACAGTTTCTAAACATTTCCAGCAAGAAATGCCCCTGTAACAAAGTTCTGACCAATGGAAATTTAGTGGAAACCTGACTGATATAGCTTCCGGCAGTACTTTGGGGTAAAGGATGTGTCATTAAAACCAAGTTGATATTCTTTCTTCCGAAACAGGAATGTAAAACTTTTCATCTATGTGGTTATGTTTTATAATTTCTATAAAGTAGATGCTTGTTATGATTTTAGACCTTCTTTCCTAGTTTAAGTTTTTGATGCTGTGAATATCCCTAAAGCCTTGCTTCACATACATCCTCCAATTTTGATCTGTTAAATTTTTATTTTAGTCATGGCAAAATATGTTCAACTTTCCTTTCTAATTTCTCCTTTGACCCATGGGTTATTTATAAGTATGCTGTTAAGACACAACTACTTGGGAATTTTCCAGATATCTTTCTTTTATTGATTTCCAATTTAATTCTGTTGTGGTCAGAAAACATACTTTGCATGATTTTAATCCTTTTAGATTCATTGAGATTTGTTTTATAGCCCAGGATATCTTGGCAAATGTTCTGTGTGCACTTAAGAAGAATTAGTATTTTACTGTTGTTCACTGGAGTGTTCTGTAAATATCAATTAGGTCAAGCTGGTTGATAGTGCTGCTCAAGTCTTCTATATCCTTACTGACTCTCTAATTTTTTAAAGGATCTTTAGAAATGAGAAACAAGTCTTTTATATTTGTTCACATATTTACCATTTCTGACACTCTACTCCCTTGGGTCCACCCAGCCTTCTGTCTGGCATCAGTCTCTTTCTGTCCAAAGGTTTTGCTTTGTATACTCATAAAGTGTGGGTCTGCTGTAGACAAACTCCCCAGGTGCCCTGTGTGTGAGTGTCAGTGGAGCACAAACTCTGGCCCCAGGTGGACTCTCAAGTTGATCCCACCTCCTACTGCTGCTCCTATTTTGGTAGTTTCTTTGGTCATACACATGGAGCATCACCCAACAAAAAACTCGAAGGGATTCTGCACATCACCAAAGCTCTGCCTTCCAGCTGCCTCCTTGCTGAGGTTCTGTGTCATACACTTCAGACTCCTGGGCCTCTAAACTCTGGTCTCTCTACTTGTGGCTCCTAAGGGGACCTGCTGGGTTCCTGCACCTGGGATAGAAACTTTTTTCAAGGCCAACATTGGTTTTATCTTCTCAGGGATCACCACTCTATGCCAACTATGATCAGTGCCTAAAAATTATCATTTTCTATACTGTGTCTGGTATGTTATTTAAGGTGAAAGAATAAATCTAGCTGTTATTGCTCCATCGTGGCTAGAGGTGAAAGTTATCTTCATCTACGTTTTAAAAATGTTCTTATAAATCGCACATCTTACAAAAATGTGTATTTACTGAGTGTATTTACCATGTTAAGTATAGCACTGTTGTACTAAATAAACTCACATTGTTTTACAACCATCCATTTCTGAACTTTTCCATTTTCCCCAAATACATTACACAATAACTCTGAGCCCTCTACCTATGCCCTGCAAACACCAGTGTGCTGTTGGTGGCCACGAATTTGACTACTGGATGGAGTTAATGCAAGTGGAATCATATAGTATTTATCTTTTGGTAATTTGTCTCAGCATAATATCCTCAAAATCTACCCATATCATAGCATATATCAGAATGTCCTTCCTTGTTAAGGTGAAATAATATTCCACATATAAGCCATGCTGTTTATGCATTCACCCATCCATGAACTCCTGGGTTGCTTTTGCCATGTAACTACTGTGAATAATGCTGCTATTTTTCATACACTTTTTAATGTTCCATAAATACATTGAGATTCTTTAAATGTTGAATGCAGATGGCCTTCTCACTGTACGGTTAAGTTTGTTGCAGAGAGAGAGAGAGTTTGTTTTCTATTAGAAAGAAGAGATAAATGATTGTAACTAGCTTGCTTTGGTCTTATTTTCTTTCCTTTATACTTCCTTTCTTAACTTTCCCTTTTCTCCCTATGTCTTCTCTGGACGTATTCACTCTGCTTTTTCAGTTCTCTCCTCCCCTTCTGAGTTCTTTTCTTTCCCCTTGTTTCCTCCAGTGTGCCTTGTCAGGTGTGCACAGTGTCCATTCAGGTGGGGGCACATGGCTGTTAGCATGCAGCCATTCACATTGCACAAGCAGAGAGGAAAGGCAAACACTGATTATAATATGATGAGAATGATGAGCACAAGCACAAAGATAGTGCTTCAGTTACTCAGGGGGGCTCCAGAAAGCATGTATGAAAAGCTAGCAGATGCCCTGAGCCTGAGTGCTGGTGCATTTGGGCCTATAGTGGGGATAAGATTTCACAGGTCAGAGGGACCAAAACATCAAAACCCCAAAGCCTTTACCCATGAGCACATGGCCTTATCATTTTGTCACTAATATCTCTTCTCCCAAGAATTATTTTTTAACTAGCTTTTTAAAATTGCAAAGTAGCATTCAGAAATTTTATAATGTGTGATCATTTAAATGGGACAATGAAAATTGCTAATTCTCGTGTACTTTGACCATTTTTCATTGGTTTTAGACAATGTGCTTTGCAAATAATTGTCAATTTTTATCATTTGTTTTTGTGTTCTTTCTATTATTTTTAAGGAAAGAATTGCTCCTAAAATAAAAGAACAGTATCTTAGTAATTCTGACTAATGATAAGTCATCTGAATTAATAAAAAAGTTAGAATAACTAATTTAGAATTCTAGTTTTATGATGCGAATGATATTTTGTCATGCTTAATTATCAAACTAATTCTTAGTAGTTAGAGCTCTTTGGGAACATATTTTTACAAATATGCAGTGATTTGTTTGATTAGTAAGTAGAAGTTTATTCTCTACTGTCCGGCGCCACAACACAAAGGCTTGAACGCCAGACTTAAGCTTGTAGACTTTTATTCAGTACAGCAGCCAGGATCTAACAAGA
>PVJA010043927.1:0-16412 GCA_004027025.1 Myocastor coypus | reverse complement strand
GGGGGGGGGGGGGGGGGGGGTGGCAGGGGCCTCCTACTGAGGGCCGGGGCAGGGCCATGGTGACCTTCACCTCATGAATGTCCCTTGTCTCAGGGCTCAATTGTGTACACTGTTACCTGTTATCTGAAAACATGTGCCTTGAGGTTTTGCCTTAGCTTTTGAAGGATCTGGCTGGTCCAGTATCTGTTGCTCAGGGGCTGGTCAGAGTTGCAGTTGCAGCCTGGATGTTTATGAGCCTTGGAGCCTGTTCAGCTGCCTCTTTGTTTCCTTGTTGAGCAGATCAATGGTGAGGGCATGTGCCAGTACAAGGTCCCCAGATTCTGTCTCAAATCACCTGTACGTTTAGTAGAAACTAGTGGCCACCCCAGGGCTCCTGCAGCAGCACAGGGTCGGAGGAGAGGTCCTAGAAGGCTGCCTGTTGCCTGTGGGGCGTGCTGTAGGACAGATGGCAGAGGGGCTCACAGGCTGGGGGAGGCCTGGGGTGGGTGCAGCCCCTTGGAGAGTGAGCAGATGGAAAAGGCACCATGGGTCTTGGCACGGCTTTCCTCAGGATCTGTGCTGCATCGGGCTTAGGATTTATTTTTTAAAACTTTAATTAATTTTCAAAATTCTTGTTTTTGGGAAAGAAGACATGAAAGTGGAAGGAAGATGTACTGGATGGGAGAAGGGATGGATGGAGGGAGCATGAGGAGAGTTGGGGAGGGGTAAGATTGAAATGCGTATGTATGCAAATAGTGCACCAAACCCAGTGGTTTGTAAAATTAGTTTGCATTGATACAAAAATATTTTCAAAAACTTTAGATCTCAGATGTCTTTTCCTCTGTCCACATTCTTAAAAGGATACTGCCTACTCTGGGTTTAGAATTTGTGCTTGGTGGCTACTTCCTTTCAAATCTTTAAAGAGCATTGAAGACTTTTTTAGATTAAAAATTTAATTGTGGTAACAGACATACAGCATCCACCGTATCGTTTTGCTTTTTTTTGCGGAGCCTTCTCTGCCCTCCCCAGAGAGCTGAATCTCTGTACCCAGGTAGCGGTAGCGTTCACCTGCCTGCGGCCCTCAGCCTGGCCTCGGCCCCCAGCTGGCCTTGGCATCCTCAGCTCTGTCATGACCATGAATTTGAGTATTCTGGCCATCTCTCATTGAAGTGTAATCTCCCAGGGTTCGTCTTTTTGTAACCGGCTTATTTCACTTCCCACCATGTCCTCAAGGTTGAGTTCAGTTTCAAGCAGGGCTAGGTCAGACTGTGTGTATTTAGTGACCACAGAAAACATCACCCTGTGCCCAGCCGAGCTGTGAGTGGCCAGAGGAAGGAATGTCAGAGATCCTATCTCTGTGTGCACCGTGCTCCTAGTGCAGCCGCCCTGTTGAGGCTGGTTCTAAGGTATTGTCACCCCCTTTGCACTGCCTGGGGATTGAGGACCAGTGAGCTGAGTTGGCAGGGTCGTTTCCTTTGTTCCAGTTTCCTGCAGTAGCAGGTGTTGGCCCCCTGCTGCTCCTTGGAATGTTTATCTTTCCACCCAAATGAGCAGGGCATAGGGGAGTTAGAGAGAGGCACACAGTACAGTGATAGAATGATAAGTGCTGTGGGCCCTGCCCCTTGGTCCTAGTTTTTCTGTTTATTGTCGAAAGAAGCTAAGGTGTTATTGCTGCTTTTGATAAATGTGCTTCTAAAAACCATGTGGTATAAAGCATCCTTAGATAGCATATCTTTACTACTGTTACTGTTCTTTGTTTCTGATGCATAAAGGTCTTTGTTTTCTTTACGTTTTAAGGGTGATGTTGGGAAAAGGGTGAGAGTGATGGAACTATATTTTGGGATGTTAAAAGATATGCACTGTTGTGTTAGGACCCTGTGTGAGGGTGCAACCTGGCCCTGAGCAGGTTGCCATCAGAGTGTGCCACGCAGTCTTGCCAGGAGTGTTTGCAGAGCTTCTTAGCTGTACTTTTCCTGTAACCATATAGGTTAACCATCCTCAGTGTACTGAATTTTAGTTCTGTGGCTAGATTGTTCCTAAGGATCAGGGACAATCAGGCTTCAGGTGTTCTCTGGAAAACCACAAGCCATGTATGTGGCATTCATTGGCATGGGCTTGCTGGGGCCTGGCTGTGCACTGCTCTGGCTTCATCATGTAGCCCCTGAGATGCCCAGGGTATCGTAGAGGCCAACCTCAGGGACTGTTGGTGGCTGTGAGCATGATTTTTTTCTGGCCCTTTAAGAGGGTGAGGTGAAGGTCTATGAAAGAACTGTTCCTGTTGGATTCAGTTTTGCTGTGTTTCTAGAAGTTGGCAGTTCCTGATTCTGCCCCTTATCACAGGGAGGTGGTGTCACAGGCCCCTGTGTACATGGGCTGGGGACCCCACATATCACCTGGCCTGTTTTGCTAGCCCCTGACTCCAGCTGCAGGGATGGGAAGTCGAGGGAAGCGGCAGAGTGAGGCCGGAGCATGAGCACCTGTGGACGAAGCCAGCTACCTCCTGTGGAGTTCACAGGGGACCTTCTGTGTGCATTTGCCAGCTTGTGTACCCCTATGGAAAAACCAGGCTGGAACAAAGCAGAACAAGACAAAACAAATCCCAGAAGGCAGCAGAACTGTCAGATTATAGAATGTGGCAGGCAGGTTTTTTGTGTGGGCTTTGGTTTTCCTTGCCTTGAGTATCTTTTCTGCTACAGAACTGTAGAGGGAACATGGCTAAATCTGCAGAGCAGTGACCCATGGTGACTAAGGGGTGCCCAAGTCCTCCCATCCCAAACAGCATGCATTTCTTTAGGTTACAGAATTGTGAGAGCAGGTGGTGTGTGTTACTAAGCAACTCAGGCCAACAATATTGGAAAAATACAACTTTTTTTTTTTTTTTTTTTGCTTCAGTAGGCAAATATGCCCGTAGTTTCCTGTTGCAGCAATGCCTGATTTACTTGGAAGTCCACGAACTGGCACAGTTACCTCCAAGTAGGGCCACGAACCAGGAAGCGTGCTCAGAAGGCTGTAGGTGGCCTACACAGAGGCGGTTGGCTGTGACTTGCTTTAAAACAGTATCTCAGGTCATCTCCTGGTCTAAGTGTAGTCATGGCAAATGGGGAAGTAGTCTGAGAATTTCAGGAGACACTAGGCGCCTGATAATGGGGACAAAATGGAACGGCAAAGTGTGCAGAAGCCACCAAGCCCTCGGAGGCCCTTGGGAAAAGCGCTCAGGCAGGACACACTGCCGCAGGATGAGAGAGTGCTGCCGCTGAGGAGCCTACATGTGCGATGTTTTCAGAGGACCTTCCTGGAAGTGCAGATGGGCTTCTGCGAGGGAGGCCGTGTTTTACCAGTGGGGGCAAGGCCACCTTCCCTCCAGGGGGCACCTCAGTCCTTTGATGGTGGTATTTGTGTGAACACAGCTGAATTATATGTTTCCTATTCATTGATAAAAATACATGAGAAAGAAGAAACTTCAGTTTTCAAATATATAAAAGATACTGCTTTTTAATTAATTTTTTTTTTTTTTTTTTTTTTTTTTTTGGCGGAATGGCACCAGCTTTATTGGCACAGCCTCTAGAAGAAGGTGTGGGGCTTCTTGGTGAGGAAGTGAAGCTTGTGCTGGTGACGCAGGACTCCATGGGGCCGCGGGATCTTGATCTTGGAGTCGTGGAACTGCTTGACAGTGGACTGGGGGCACTTGCTGGCTGCGATCTCTGCCTTCATGATCTGGATGGAGTGGGCACAGGCTCGGTGCCAGGCGCCCACATCCCGGTAGCACTGGGTGATGGCACCAGCTGTGCTCAGGTCTTGGTACTCCCAGTACATGCTGTAGGTGCCACTGTGGGAGTTGTAGCACAGCCAGATGTCAAAGTTTTTCACTCCCCGCAGAGACTTCTCAAACTCCTGCCCACAGCAGATGATCTCCCCTGAAGATTTCTTTGTCTTCTTCGACTGGGACATGAAGTACCAGAAGCGGGACTTGGCAATGACATGGTTGCGTGTGTAAAATCCACATGTGGTAGAGAGGTGGCATATGGTAGCACTTTGGCGTGGGTAGACAGCGCCCCATCACCTTCTATTCCTGGAGTGTACTGGAGGCCTTCACGGCGCCCCCTTCTAGCTTGGTGCTACACACAAAAGGGAAGCACTACTTTTTTTTTTTTTTAAGTTTAATTTCCATGATGATAAAGATTGAGCCTAGGACCATTCTGGTACTAGGCAAAGCACTCTCCTCTACCAGGTAGCCCAGGACTACTTGATTTATTTTTAAGAAATTGAATAACATTGTGACAGACTCAATGGCTTGCACCTGTAATCTTGGTATCTGGCAGGCTAGGGCAGGAGGATTGCCACCAACCTGGGTTACATAATGAGCTTAAGGCCAGTCTGGACCACACAGTGACACCTGTTGTCAAAAGCAATAACAATGAAAAAAATGGACTAATGAGTGCTTTGGTTCACATTGTCCTTCCTTGCCAGCCCCACGTGGTAACTAGCCCTAAAATGAAGCTATATCCCACAGTTCATGGCATTGTTCCTTGCGGCCACGTGAGTCCTGACATTACCAGTAATGAGACATTTAGTTTGCATTCCAGTTTTTAGGTGTTGTGAACAGCACTGCAGAGGATACGAGGGAAGCTGAAGCCTTTGGAGATCCCTAATTTGTCAAGATGTACACAATTTAAAGGCTTTTGATAGGCCAGTTCCCCTCCCAAAGGGTTGGTCACTGTTTTTGTCTCCCCCTCCATAATATGATGTGTCACCCTTTGCCCAGACTGCATGCTGTAGTTTTTAAATACTTGCTGATTTCATTGGTAAAGGAAGTACTGCTTTGTTATTCCGACTCACGTGGTATTTTGTAATAGTGAATTTGAGTACAGCATTTGTTCCTTTGCTGTTTGTGGATTTCCTGCAGCCCCGCCCTGCCCCGCCGTGGTGCTGACCACTGCACCAGGGACTCAGCTGACCCCAGTCTTCACGCTGCCTTGACTTTGCGCCTCTCCTGCCTCTGCCTTCAAGCAGCTGGGATTACAGGCATGCCCCCCGCTTTCTTTTCCTTTTTTTCTTTCTGTTTTGATTTGGTAGATGTTTATACATTCTTACTGCTACTTAGGTAGCCTCGACTTTTGAAAGAAATTAGCCCTAGATCTGGCACATGAAGTGCAAATACTGAGTCCAGTTTGTTTTTGTCTTTTTTATTGTTCTCATGATAGAAGTATTTGGTTGCGTAAGAAAAGTCAGATCATATACTTTTAAAAACACCTTCTGTAGAACTAAAATATTAGCAGAACTTGCAGATTGTGTTTGTCCACAGTTGTGTTTGACCACACTGAACTGGAGTTGTTTTTTTTCCTTTTAATAAGAAACGACAATGTGACATTTTAAAAAATACGTTAGTAGTATATTCACAATAATTGATACAATGCATATTGTTGTCCTCATAGTAGTTACACAGAGCATTGGGTGTAGACATGATAGTTTTTGTAATCATTGTTGGTACAAAAACTTTCTTCTCATTGAACTAAAAGAAAGTAGTTGTATACATAGTCCAGTATTCCATAATCGCAATGGATTATTGGCAGAACTGGCAATGCTGGAAGCTATTGAATTAAGCCTTTTACAGCTCAGCATACTAATCTAGCTTTACATTTTATGTCTTGTAACATGAGCTGTTTTAAACTATGTTATATATATATATATATATATATATATATATATATCATTAATTTTCTACATTAAAGAATAATTGCTTCATTCAAAAAAAGTTGAATACATTTCTCATCTGCTGGATGAGCGTATCCTCACTCTGTATTCCTGTTATGTCACCTGGCCTGCAGTAGATGCTCCTTAAATGTGGGCCACATGAACATCACGCAGATGTTAGCTTCCTCTGGAGGTGTGGACAGAGCAGCTTTGTTTTGATTTCTCTGCTTTTAGGTGGAACTTTAAATGACTGATTTTACACTTGTTTTCTTTTCAATGCAAAATACTTCAGGCCAGAAATTTCCTGTTGCCCTCTGTGTCCTTTCCACAAGCTCCTGGGTTATCTGCTCCTGCATTTTTGCTGTTTGTGGGTCACACTTTTCATGTGTCTCTGCACGTGTGGTGCCTGTTGTGCTGTGCTGGGTGTCACGACTATCATGGTAGAGTGGGATAGCCAAAGTGAGTTGTTCCTGGCCAACCATCTGGTTAGAGCTGGATCTGCTGTCACCTCTGTAGGGCACCTCAGGTGTAAGCCAGCTGCTTCCATTTTGGATGCATCCCCAAGCCATGGCTGTGACTTTCCCATGGGATCTTTCAAATGTATCTAGGGTTTTCCTTGCCTTAAATTCACTGTGTAGCCCAGACTGGCCTCAAACTTGGGGTGATCCTTCTGCCTTGGCCTCTTGCATGCTGGGACTACTGGCTTGCACTGTCATGTCTGTCAAAAGTGCTCCCCCCTTCATTGTGCAGTACTGGGGATTGAACCCAGAGCCTTGCATATGATGGGAAAGAGCTCTACCACTGAGCTACATCCCCTGCTTTCTTTAAAAATAGCTAATTGAAACATTATTTGGATTTTCCCAGCCTGTGCCTTTATCTTTTTTTTTTTTTTTTTTTTTTTTTTTTTTTTTTTTTTTTTTTTTTTTTTTTTTTTTTGTGCCTTTATCTTAGAATCAGGTTCCTGCTCTTTTCCTTCTCAGTCATGCTGTCCTTGGTGGGCGCAGCTGACCCTGCCTGTCCTTAGAGCCCCATATTCTGACTCACCTTGACCTTTATGTTACATGAAACTGCCCTGGAAATGAGTGTTGCTGTTTCCTGTGCATGAGGTAGTCTCACCATAGAAGAGTCTCTCTTCTCTTCCATTTCAGGCGCTTCGTCTTAGCAACATGGCCATGGGGAAGACAACCACCGGCCAGATTGTCAACCTGCTGTCCAACGATGTGAACAAGTTTGATCAGGTGAGCCGCACGTGAGGTACCTTTTCAACCCTTGCCCTTTTCCTTTAGCTTAAATTTGCTTGCTGGAACGTTGAGTTGTGGATGTGGAGCAGGATTCTTTGGAGGAGGTGAGATAGGGGTACTTCGATCCTCATCTTACCTCCGTGTGCAGCTTAGACATAGTGCTGTGTGTTTATCCTGTACAGCAGAGTTTTGCTTTCTGCTGTTGCCTACTACACCCTTCCGTACTAAGTAGGCAGAGGACAGTGCTTCTGTCCTTGTGGGCTCGCCACCTGTCTGTCTCCCGTGGACTCCTCCTTCTTAGTGCTCAGCGTGAGATGAGGAGATAGATGGCTGGCTGAGTTGTCACCAACCTTTTCTCCAGGATCAGCTCCTGGCTGACTCCTGGGTGGACACTCATGTTCTGCTTTCCTGAGTTTGAAACCCACTGTGGTCACTTCTATTTGTGTTCTCGTTCGCTCTTTTGGAGCAAGCAGGATGCTTCTGTGCCGCCTTCTTGCGGATGTCATCCTGCTTCAGTCCTAAGAGCTTGTCTATTTCTTCAAAGGTGACAATCTTTTTGCATTTCCTGTGGGCGGGACCACTGCAGGCCATTGCAGTGACAGCCCTGCTCTGGATGGAAATCGGAGTGTCCTGTCTTGCTGGGATGGCAGTCCTGATCATCCTTCTGCCTTTGCAGAGCTGCATCGGGAAGTTGTTTTCATCACTGCGGTAAGAGAAATCCTGGCTGGAAAACTGTCCTAGGTATTTGGTGCCATCCACCGCTCTGCCCAGGGCTTTTGTTTAGGGACAGAGTAATACCTTGGTCTTTGCATATGATGCAGGCTCTTGAGGCTCAGCCAGTGGCGTGCTCTACTGTGAGTTGAGGGCTGTTTTTATGGTGCAAACTAAAGGTTCTCCCAGATGGTTTTCTGGGCACCGTGGGCTCGTTAGGTACAGTATACCTAAGCAGAAGTTACATACATAAAAGGCATTTAAACATATAGTAAGTAATAATAAATTACCATACATTTAAATACATTTTCTAGACCTGATTCTAACTGGATACATTTATTAATATGCATTTGCAGTGCATAATAATTACATTCATCTTGGGAATTGGGCTTAATGATAAAGTGACTCCAACCTTATCTTAGTTATTTTTCTTTTTGCTGAGAGTAGTTGTTACCTGACATCCAAAGTTAAAGAAGGAAAGTTTCTTTCTTTTGTCTTTTTGAGACAGGGTCTCGCTATGTAGTTCAGGCTGGTCTTAAACTCACTTTTGTAGCCCAGGCTGGTCTCAAACTCACAATGATCCTCCTGTCTCAGCCTCCCAAGTGCTGGGATTACAGGCATGTGCCACCATGCCTGGCTGAAAGTTTCATTTAACTTAAAGTTTATAGAGCTATGGGTCCGTAGTCAGCAGGCTCCGAGGCGGGCAGCCCTGCAGATGAACATCGTGGTCTGCAAAAGTTAGCCAAGCAATGGGGCAGGCCACGGCTCTCTCCCTCTCTTCTGTCTTGTCCAGGTTATTGGGGTGGCGGCACTCACACCCTTAACCCGAGGCCCTTGGTCCTAGCATGGCACCGTGAGTCAACTGCAGTATCACACACTCTAGATCCACCCCCTGATCGCGTTGTGTGGCATAGGGGGACACGGAGACACAAGCCATGGCAGACTTGAAGCAGGTTCAGTAAGTTTCTGACTTAGGAATGAGTTCTATTGTGGGAGAACTTTCATAAGGCAGATTCACTTGTAAGCCCAACAAAGGGAGCTTTATACACCTTTGATATAGAATGTAAGCATTAAAATCATCAAATGCACACTGAAATATTGTCAGTAGACTTTTTTTTTTTTTTTTTTTTTGCCTTTTTGAGACAGGGTCTTGCTATGCAGTTCAGGTTAGCCTTGAGTTCACTTTTGTAGCCCAGGCTGGTCTCAAATTCGCACCGATCCTCTGATCAATAGACTATTTTTGCCGGGCGTGGTGGCATACGCCTGTAATCCCAGTACTTGGGAGGCTGCGGCAGGAGAATCAGTGTGAGTTTGAGACCAACTTGGGCTACAAAGGTGAGCTCAAGGCCAGCCTGAGCCACTTAGCGAGACCCTGTCTCAAAAAAAAAAAAAAAAAAAGACTATTTTTACTTTTACAGTTACCTTACAATGGTAGTACAGTACAGGGCAACTGTAAATAAACCATTTTTTCTTTTATAGCTACTCTAAAATGATGAGGGAGACGTATCATTTACTTCCATGCTTTGCTCCCATCTGCAAAAATTCATAACATGAGGTTCGTTTGTGTCTGGGAAGGTTCACAGCACACAAATTTGTGAATGAGGAACTCACTGTATGGAGAATTGGAAGCGAAGCCGCTGTCCAGTGGGCAGATGAGAAGCTGGGTGTGGCAGCAGCACCTGTCATCCTACCACTCTGCAGGCTGAAGCAGAAGGATCGCAGGTTCTAGCCTAGCCTGGGTGAATAATGAGACCTACCTCAAAATAAATAAGGGGCTAGGGTTGGAGTGTAGCTCAGCGTGAAGCCCCTGGGTTCAGACCTTGAGACTACCATAAAAAGAGGAACATGGTAGAGATGCTATGGCATGTGAGCTCTTACCTTTGTGCGTTTGCCCCTGCTGTTGCCTCTGCTCAGAGTTGCCTCTGTTCTCTTTGCTGAGGAGAGGCGGTCCTTACCCATGGAGGTGTCTGGTCTTGTGCCGCTCTTCTGCTCCCTGCTTTCTTAGCAGAGTGCTTGCCCATTTCCTTGCTGTTCCACAAGCTTCACTGTCCCGCTCTGCCCCCGCCAGTGCATCCCCATGGCTTCTGGAGCTCTGCTGCCCTTGCACCTACCTGAGCGCCCCTCGAGGATGGGCTGCTTGCTCCCGACTCATGCTTGGAGGTTCCTCAGCGGACACTGCACATGCTCCAAAGAACTTGCGGGGCTGAAATGAGCTGTTGATATTCCTGTCTTTTCACACTGGTATTATGAGTGGATCGTGCCAGCGCCATCAGAGCAGAGTACTGCAGGGAGCTACAGGAGCTGTCTGAGCTTCAGACTTTGCCTTGCCTGCTGCTGCTAAGGAAGGGTGAGCTGCGGGCGCTGTAGCTCACCTTGCCCTTCTCTGCCCTTAGGAGTAAAACTGCGGCCTTCACGGATGCCAGGATCAGGACCATGAACGAAGTTATAACCGGCATAAGGATCATTAAAATGTATGCCTGGGAGAAGTCCTTCGCAGACCTTATCGCCAGCCTGAGAAGGTGGGTTGTTGCGCACGTCATACTGGACTGTGTGTTTCTGTTTCTTAGTGAACTTTATTATGATCCATGCCACCACTGCTTGTGCTATTGCTTTAAGTGGGGGATATAAGGCAGCATTTTAACCTGGACCGCATTTGCCATTTTCTTAAAGCAAGAAAGATATGTGTTCCTCAGTGTGGGCATTTGGGAGAAGTTCAGTGGGAGCATTTCAGGTCCCTCTAGGCAGGCTGTGATGTCAATATTGGAGACTATTGCATTTAAAACAAAACTGATTCATATCAATGTAGCCAAATGGGCAGGCTGTGGAGATCGGCTGTAGCAGAGTGGGCCAGGTGATATGGAGAGTATTATTCCCTCCGAGCAGCTGTGGAAGGGCCATCTCTTTTGTTTAGCTTTTTATTGTTAAAATTTCACTTTGGGTTTTGACTTAAATATTTGATGAAGTTTTTCCACCTCCAGCAAACAAGCCTTAGCATTCTATGGCAGCCCTGGCCACCTGTCACCTGTGCCCTGTCATAGGTGTGTCTCCCTGGGTCCCCACACCCTCACCCCTTCAGTCCTCTCCAGCTCCTAGCAGGTGTGCAGCCTGAGTAGGGCTTTCCCGCCACCTGCCTCATCTCTGTGCCACCACAAGCGACTCCTGCTGTCTACTGCCTTAAAGTCTTAGGGGTCTGGAGTTGCTGATTCTCTTTTTCCCGTGAGTCGCTGAGGTCCTGGTGGGGACAGACTGGGTTTCACTCACTTCTCTGTCGTCAGGGCAGTACGTGTGTCAGGACTCGGGCTTACAGATGTCTGCTGAGTGAATGTGTTTGATTGCTTGCTCACAGCCCCAGCATGCTCTGCTGTGCCTTCTGTTCACTGTGGGTGGTCGACTGACGTGCTGTTCTGTGTCCTGTACAGCCTTGGCATGGAGGCTGCCCAGGGCTCGGGGTAACAAGATTTCCCTGACATCACAGGCAGTTGATCCTGGCGGAAGTCTCCTGCTTTGCAAAGGCGCCATGCCCAGGACGTGGTTTTCTGACTTTGATGTTGGTGGTGCTCCATGAAAACCTGTGTCCTACTCCCTTTTCCAGGAAGGAAATTTCCAAGGTTCTGAGAAGTTCCTACCTCAGAGGGATGAATTTGGCTTCGTTTTTTGTTGCCAACAAAATCATCCTGTTTGTGACCTTCACCAGCTATGTGCTTCTGGGCCACGTGATCACAGCCAGCCACGTGTTTGTGGCAATGACCCTGTACGGGGCTGTGCGATTGACTGTCACCCTCTTCTTCCCGGCAGCCATCGAGAGAGTGTCGGAGGCCATCGTCAGCATTCGAAGAATCAAGGTTTGGTGGCAAATAATGTTTAAAGTTGTGGTTTTAAGTATGATGTCTCTTTTATTTATTATCACTGTGTCTCAGTTAGTTGAAGGTTATTCTTCTTGTTCCAAAACAGCAGTCAGTCCAAATTATTACAAAAATAGCACATGCATTGTTCATCATTTATAGGTTTAGTAACTTTTCACATTGCTGAGACAAACTATGTGACAACCACAGTTAGAGAAGAAAGGTTTACTTAAGCTCGGGTTTACAGAGGTTTTAGTCGGTAGTCACCTGGCTTCAAAGCAGGGCTGCGTGGCAGAAGGATGTCATAGGAGAGAAACCATTCATGGCAAAGCAGGCAGCAAGCTGCAAGCAGCCGCAGAAGCTAGCTTGCATTCCTCTTTTGTCCCGCACAGGCTGTGAGCCTTTTAGGTGGCGCTGCCCACGTCCAGTGTGGGGCTTCTGCCTTTGGCCTTTCTCAGAACTGTGCTAATTCCAGTAGGTGGGCTTTGTACCACACACCCTCCTTGGTCCTGGCATCACGTGCTCTAGGTCCAGCCACCTCTGAGAGCCCACCTATGAGTGCTTGAGGCTTTGGGGGACATACAGAGATGAGGTAGAACATGGCACAGCATGAGTAGTGGCAAAACAGGGCTCTTGGTATGTGAGGCAAATGCCTAAGAGCAGGAAGGACACACAGATTTCATCTCCTTGGCTAACTGCAGTCAGGAGGCGGCAGCTGTGTCCAGTCCTGGGTGATGGGGAGGGCTTGCTCTTTGGGCTGGAATGAAAGAACTTGCTAGAAGGTCCCTGGTTTTGGGGGCAGAAAGAATGACCTGAATCTTATTCCATTCTCCTTTTTTCACAATGTGTTCTTTTCTCCCTGGGTGTTTTTGCTGATTGCTTTCTGAGTCTGCCCTTTTTTGAGACAGCTTCTCATTCTATGGCTCAGGCTGGCCTCAGACTCTTGTTGATCCTCCTGCCTCAGCCTCCTAAGTGCTGGGATTGCAGGTATGTGCCATTACAACTGGCTGAAACTGTCTTTTGGATCCCTGTCTTATCTCCTCTCCCTCTTTTTGTTTTTCTTACTTATGAAGAGCATTTCGGTAGCAAGCTTGTTTCCTGCCTTTGTCATTCTCACTGTCCCTGCTATGGCTTTTCCTAAGTAGCTGCTCCTCAATTGTTAGAGGCAAATAATTCACATAACCGAATGTTATGGTTTCTGTCTAGTTGTCCTCCCAAAGCCTCATGTCGTGGGGTGCGGACTTACAGACTTTGAAACTTGACTCATGATCCACTGGAATTTGTTTTAGTACTGATGGATTACTGGTCTGAGTTTGGCTGGGATTATGGATGTGGCCTAAGACGGGTAGGCTGAGGCAGAGAGCATGAATGCATTATAAAGAGAGACAGAGACAGACTCTCTCTGTTCCTGCTTTTGCTCTCTGCTCCCCTGGTTGTTCAGTTGCCTTCTGACGCCATGAACTGTTACTCTCTGCCATGTGCCTCTCGGCCTTGGAACCAGCTGCATGTGGACTGAAACCTCCAGTAACTATGAGCTAAATAAACCTTTCCTTCCTTCATTTTGGGTGTCAGATATTTGTCCCAGCAATGAGAGAAGAAGAACTAAGACACCAAGATAAGGGATGGCACCTGCTAGGTGGTCAAGTACTTGTGTCCAAATGAGTTTGTCTGAAATGAACATTGATTGGCTTTCGGAGGCCTTGACATGAACTTTCCTATGCCTTGAAAATACTTTTTGTTTAGTTCTTGACTCTTAGTACTGTTGGATGCCTAGTTAAGTTAGATGGCCCTGGGTGTGACTTTTTATATGGTGGAAAAGCATCTAAAAGATGAGCTTGTGTTTTATGATGAAGTTATTTTTTAAGAAAAATCACTCAGACAGATCGGTGCTGCAGAGTCAGTCCAGGTTCCTTGAGTTTGTCATTTTTTCTGACAAAAGGTACCAATTCAGTTCAGTAATACTTCTCTCAAGTAGCTGTTCATCTGTAAGCACATAGGGATGTCATTCTGTGTGGGCACTGTGATGTGCTCAGGCAGTGGCGTCTCGTGCAGGGATGTCCTTCTTGGTGTGTACTGTGATGTGATCAGCCAGTAGTGTCATGTGCCTGCCTTGTAAATCTGTGGTGCTGCCACTCACATGGCTTGCCGGTGTGTGGGCACCTTTGACTCAGTGCTCGTGCAAACCCTGCATTTTATCTGAGGCTGACAAGAGTGACGGGAGATGAACATTGAGTGTCCCTGCCAGACAGAGAAGGAAACAGCTTCGTTTAATAGTGGAAGGGATGCTCTAACCACGCCTGGATTGTACTTGACAAAGCCAGGATTGTGCTGTATAGCCCTTGTTTCTTGATTGTTGCTGTGTTGCCTGTATGGTTGGCTTAGTTCTTTTGAGATATGGGATATTTCCTAGAGTGTGGTGTTAATCACCTAGTCTTATTTCAAAAATCCTCAACTGTTCCCTGTTTGCTATAGACTCAGATTTGTGAACCCCGGAGTTTAAGGCTCAGATGTCCACAGTGTGTGTTTCCTAAAACGCCATCATACTTTCTGTAACAACCCCATTTTTTGGTTTTTACCTAAGGGAGGGGAAGAGGTCATATCCTAGCATTACCTTCCAGACCACACCCCAAGTGACATCACTTCCTCCCACCTAAGGCACCATGGGATTTTGGGGAGCATTCTAACCACAGTAAAAGAAAAGAAAGGATAGAAGTGCTGCCCTTTCTGTCCTTGATTTCAGCAGATGCTGCTGAGCCCTCTGAGTATTTCTGTTCCTATGTTGTGAGGCCAGTACCACTCAGGAGAGCATCACTGGACACTTTACAGGCAACAGAAACATGTTGGATTGCCCAGAATGACAGGATATGTTAGCCATCTTTCTACCACTATGACAAAACATCTGAGACTACTGGCATAAAAGGAGAAAAGATTTATGTTGCCTCCTGGCTACGGAGGTTTAGTTTGTGCTTGCTTGGCCCTTTGGCTTTTAGCCTGTGACAGTATGGTACATCATGGTTGCAGTGTGTGGATAGAAGAGGCCTTGTCATTGCCATGGTAGGCCAGAAGCAAAAAGAGAGAGGAAGAGGCCATATCCTAGCATTACCTTCAAGACCACACCCCCAGTGACATCACTTCGTCCCACCTAAGGCACCATGGGATTTTGGGCAACACGCATTCTAACTACAGTAAAAGAAAAGACTGGGGCCCAGCAGAGATCTCTCAGTTTTCTGGGTGCTACAAGAAGCCAGAGAAATACCTCATGAGCAAGCAGATTGAAGTTGTACATTCTGGAAACATCCAGCCCTTCAGTAATGGAGTTTCAACCAGAGGCCTGGGTCTTACCCAGATGGTGGTTGTGTTCAGTCTTTCTCTTGCTCCTTGTATCTGTGTGAGCCTTAGACCTGCCTGGCCGTGGGGGGCTTGCTCTGCAGGGAGAGGCTGAGCCTGGTGCTGCCTGGCATTCCTGCGGATTCTGCTGGCCCAGCTCAGGCGTGTGGACAGCTGGGCTTTCCTTGGGCTGTGTGGATGAGTGCATTCGTGGTTGGTTAATGAATTTAACCTATGTGCTGGTCCTTAGGAGATGGGAAAAGATTCATAGCATGGGGCTTTTGCAAGCAGCTGCTTCTTAGAGAGCTGTACTGTGGAACAAGAGCTTTATGAATACTGTTCTAACGGCCCTACAATTTCCATTTTTATAGATGAAGAAACTGAGTCAAGGAGTGACTCTGCCAGTTAAAGGATTCGTCCAGATTTTCACAGGACTGAGGGTTTTGGCCTGGGCAGTTTTCCTTGGGCATGTACATTGTCAGGGTATTGGCCCTGGGAGTTGATGTGGTAGCTGGAGTCTGAGGGCAGTCTTCCTTTTAAAAAAATCTTTTATGTATGTATTTGGTATAGGATCTCACTATGCAGCTTAGACTCGTCGTGATCCTCCTGTCTCAGTCTCCCCAGCTCTGGGATTCTAGGAGTGTACCCCCACCACACCCAGTTGTAGTGGCTAGCTTGGCATGGCGCTGGCCCAGCATGTGCTACTGGGGATTGAGCCCTAGTACTTGCACTTGCCAGGTAGGCACTTAGACTGCTGAGCAATCTCCCCAGCTCCCAAGGACAGTCTTGAGGTGGACTACTTTCTTCTTTGGAGGACAGTCATTTCCAATTTTGGTGGATTTTTTTTGTCCTTTTGAGACAGGGTCTCACTATGTAGTTCAAGCTGGCCTTGAGCTCACTTTTGTAGCCCAGGCTGGTTTCGAATTCACACCGATTCTCCTGCCTCAGCCTCCAAAGTGCTGGGATTGCAGGTGTGCACCACCACGCCCGGCTGACAGTCATTTCCTTTCTGCTTAAAGACCCTCAACTGATTGAGCAAGGCCACTCACATCATGTAGAGCTCTAATCAAAGTCTTCTGGCTTCAGAGCTGATGTTGTCTGAAAAACACTTGTCTGACCAAAATTCTGGGCACGTGTTCTCTAATTTTAGCCAAAGCACACTCAAATGCAGTCTCTTCTTTGGGCCTCCCAGAGTGTGACCTTGTCCTTGTTTTCCTTATTGTCCTGAAGCTCCCTGAGTGTAGATTTCTCCCTCCTTTAAGGGTCAGACTTGGGCGGGCCAGGTCCCGTGCTGCATTCACCTTTGAATTCCATGCAGATAGCAGATCCTCCAAACACGGGCAAAGGGACACTCGAGGCTTCGTCCCCGTGGAGGGTCAGTCCCACGTCCTGCTTATGTGCATCCTTTTAGAGGAGAGTGATGACTTGCATTCTCTGATGAATGATATTAGGTGATACAGTGGCAAAAAAGACAGTGCGGGAGGTTTTCAGGGAATTAGGGTCAGGATACTTGGGCAGGCACAGATGTTAAGGTTTTTTCTTTCCCACCGAAGTGCAGCTCAACAAAGGCTTGAAATTTCTGTCTGCATTGCTGGGTGCAGTGAAACACACCTGATGACTT